>JAHZNI010001037.1:0-11308 GCA_027744415.1 Seira ritae
ACATGACCATTTGCCATCTCCTTATTTCTTTTCCTTTCTTGGGTTAATCTCATACTCCCCCACCCTCGCACTTTCATTGTGTTCAGTTGAGCTGATTGTTAAAGCATAAACATAGATGGGCAGCCAGGTATGCTGCCTCTAGTGCTGTTATTATGTACATATATTCGCAGCTTTTCAGACTTTTTCCTTCTCATACCAAGCCGCATGCAAATGCCAAGTAGTGATTGATGAACTCAATGTAAAATGAGGTGCATCGATGTCTGTTCATTTTTAATAGATCAAAACAAGGAACTTTTCTTGTTTCCTCCTTCTATTGCTTAAAACTGGATGACCGTTCTTGATATAGTAGATATGATAAAAATTGATTCATTATTTGGCAATAATGTACGCATTTATCGTCCTCTTCATCATCTCGAAATCGATGCGGTATGAGATGAACACACATGTTTATTCATGTTTCATGCGTCAATAACTCTACCATACTACACGAGAGAGTGAAAGCAGAACCTTTAAGCTAAATAGTCTAAATGTTTTATGTACGAAATGTCAAGTTCGTGCTACGGCATAGGAACAGTGTATAATCCTAGCTCTCTCTGGTGTCACGACATACTTTTATAAAGTTGGAGTTAGAGATTGTTTTTCATGCAAGCGCATAACATATGGTCAAATAGAAGTGGTTGAAATAATGACAGCTAAATAATATTCTAAAATCATTTTAAATGATTTCGCGTAATGACAAAAGAAGGTACTGAATTATAGGTTGTTATTTTGAATAGATGATGAAAAAAACAAAAGAAATAGATGATGTTTTAAACTTCATGTGGGACCTACATAAGTAGTTAACCGAGAGGGTTGGCTGGTGGCACTAGCTAGGCATTCAAGAAAGGACATTGTTTACTGAGCTACATTTTACAGAGAAAATGCCCATCTTTGGGATGATGCTAAAAGGAGAAAACAAACAAAAGAAGAAAAGAGCTTCTCATTTCATTCTATTTTCTGTCCCTTGGTTTCTTTCATGTTCTCTTTTTATAGTTTTTAATGCTATTAAAACCTGGGCTATTTTGTGTGTTGTAGGATCTAGCTTTCTTTGTGTGCGTTTCTCTATCTTCCCTCCACTCTTCACCAACACCCAAGAAATGTGTCACGAAAAAGAGGATTTTTTTCTATCCATTCGCCCAACCAAAGCCATGTCAGATAAGAATGCATGTAGGAGGGCGGAAATCATTATTTTTTCGTCTTAACCTTGTCTTGAACAAATGTTGCAAAAAGAAAAACGTGCTGGTCATCACACATCCCTGCCTTAGCTTTTAATGACCGCAACAGCAAGAGCAGTGTGACCACCACCATTCGCCACTCACTGCACAGCCGATGGGTCACTAAATTTTTATTGTGCCTATTTTTCCCTATTATGTCCACCACTTTGCTTTCACTCCAACCAGATGTAAAGTTTACTCTTGGATTATCATTAGCAAGTAAGAAAAAAAGGATGCTTTCCTTTCCCTCTAGGCTTTTCATCACATCATCGTCATCATCATCCTCAATTCGATTTCTTTTTCTAGGAAAAGTGCCTTAAGCTCTTCTTTAGATGGATTGAGGAGCGTGTTATGTTTGTATGCAAGCATCACAATACCGAGAAAATGGAAATGGCTATTTTTCCAGCTGGATAGCTCCTCTCCTCCTTGTTCAATTCCTTCCAGCAGGGCATCATTATGTATGAAAGTAAGCACAACCTACGAGGCACTTAGGTATCGGCACCACTAATATTACAGGAGCAGTAGTACCTACCTATGCAAGTAAGTATGTATGACGAGTATTACTCGCATTTCACTCTAGTTCAAAGGACAAAAGGAGAGGAAACTACCTAAAACTCAAGCTTTTCATCTTTCTCCCACTCCCCGGAAAACGGATACATGCATGAACATGGATCATTATATCTCTAAAATTCCACTATAATTTCGCAAGATATTGAGGTGAACATCATGCAAAGCTCGGGAGAGTTGGCTTAGGGGTTCCGTTTCGATTGGCTTCTGGACCTATAATATCGTTGTGAAAACGTGCTAATAATAAATCCATTCAGTCTTATTATGCTATCCATGCGGTCATAAAAGTGGAAGTAATTGGCGAGCCAAAAGCTTCCCGTCCACCACTGTGAAGAAATGCGAGTGGAGAGGAAGACGGATTTTCCAAGCTGCTGCTGCTCCAGGCCAAGCTAAAGCAAGGCAAGCCAGGTGTTGAAAATTTTGTGGAAATTGGGGAAACCGACGAAATAAAAGGAATAATACTTTACTAAGGCTCTTGTGTGTGAGTCAGTTCTCAGTAGTGGCAACAAACAATAATAATATTTTCCCTTTGCCCTTTTCCTTAATGTAAAGTCAACAAAAGGAAATGAAATGAATGAATGCATGAGATGAAATGAAGAGGGAGAAAGTAGTGTTTGGTGGACGACCAGAGTCCATGCCTTTGAAAATGCTGTCTTGACTTGAGAAAGAGAATGCCTACATACAGTTCCTTTTCCTCTTTAATAATAATTAGTCTTTTCATTTTCTCTCTAGAAATAATATAACATCGTTTGAATTTCGTTTCTTCCCATGATCATGATCACGATCTCGGGAAGTGGATTTTCTCCGAGGAAAGTTTAAAGAAGAAAGGGAATGTCATTATTTTATATCATGGTCTTTTCATTAGGCCTAATTCACCAAAAAGGAAGTTTTTTATAGTCTTCATCTGCCCCAGAGGTAAAGTGTGATCAGGAAGTGGATTTTCTCCGAGGAAAGTTTAAAGAAGAAAGGGAATGTCATTATTTTATATCATGGTCTTTTCATTAGGCCTAATTCACCAAAAAGGAAGTTTTTTATAGTCTCCATTTGCCCCAGAGGTAAAGTGTGATCCGGGTATGATCCCCATTCCCAGAAATCGCATCGCAAATCAGCCACGCCTAAGCTTAGTCACAGTTAGTTTAGTCAGTCAGTCGTACCCTTTTCCAATTTCTCTGGCATGGCATGGCATGACTGCATATGAGCGAAACAATATCGTTAATTACCCAATGAGCCAGCTCATTTATCCAGCTGGAACAACTCTAGAACTGTAGTAAAAAGCTCATTAAAAGGGCTTGAGCTTGACAAACCATCGACTTAATCCCTCCTCTCTAGATTTTCTGCTTCATCAACACTTACACTTTTTCTTATGAATTTGCCCTTGCACTCGCGCGTTCGGAAACTTTTTTTTATTTTCTTCATGATATGACACTCAGCTTTTCTTTCATTTCTCTCGTTCTCTCCCCTGTCCGCTGTATGGCTGGTGCTGGTGGAGGGATTATAACTTTTAAGAAAGAGGAAATTAAGCGTGAAGTCTCTCTCCTCGTCAAACAAACTTGCCATACTTATTTCAAACTTAATTTTGGCCTTTGTCTAATTCTGGTTTCTCCATTAAATTAAAACCAATGTGTCGCCGCCGTTGCCACTACTCCTGCTGCTGTCCTTTCCTCTCTTTACCTATTATTCTTCTTGGAAGTTTTAGATAAAAACGAGCAAATAATAATGCATTAGTAGTCTTCTAGTGAAGAGGCACAAGGTCACCTCGTGGAAGAAGAAGAAGAAGAAGAACAGCCAAACCGCCACCATCTAAAGTATGTACCTACGTAAAGTACAAGCAAATGGTATGGTGGTGGTGGTGTAAGCTTAAGCAGACCAGACCAGAATCCAATCAAAATCAAAATAGATTTTCTTTTCTTTCTCTTCCACTTGAATGGCACATGTTCATTATGCTGACGGTAATGGGGAGACACTAATGCATTCATTGGCATAATGACATTACTATATTCATATTCGCATAAGGACGACAAGGAGCACTGGAAAAAATTTTCACTAATGCGAAAATGCATGTGGGGACTCCTTCTTGAGTACCCCGTGCTCAAGCAGTGTCGCAAATTGGCAAACTTGTAAAAACTCCATTTTCCTTCATCGCCATCATTATATCATCGTCATCATCTCTTACACACACTCGGCCCATTTTTTGTTTACAAAAGAGCAAAAATATAACATTTTCTTCAGGTCCTATATGTCTCCATCCCCCAATATCCAGCATTATCATCATCATCATAAGCTATGTCACGACACGACGAGGGAAAAACTTTGTTCTAAAACTTTATTCACGGTCAAATATGAAAAGTTTCCGATTTTTACCCCTTCATGTGGCACATGCGATTTCCGTGTAAATGCGAAAAGCTACTTTTAATGCCTAATGCATACATTAAATGGCTGATGGAACCCTGTGGTGATTATGAAAATGAGGACGCGGGACTAAAGAGGAAGCTGAAGTGATTCAGCAATTCATTTTTTGGTTGCCATTTCCATTCATTCACTCGTACAAAAACAATCGAATCAACTAACTTAAAAAAGGTAAGAAGCGAAGCTATCATCATAAACACATTTTTATTTTCCGTGAGCATCGTGACGGCACCCGGTGCAGTGCACTTACTTTCCATTCTTCAATTCCTCTTCGTAAAGAAAGGAAGAAGGAAAATAAATCTTCAGAGAAATCATCATTTGAGGGAAAGACATGGAGATACCAAACGTAACCCTTTTCTCTCCTTTTATGCTGCGATTTTTTTTCAAGTGAAGTTGTAAAAGTGTAGGTCGGTGGTTGAAGTTGTGCTCTGACTAAAGTAGTTATCTGCAAAATGCTGCTAAGCTGTTTCGTGAACCAATAAATGCAATGCCAAGTGAATAGATGGATGGATTCATTCCTCAAATGGTAAAAAGGCTCATCAAAGCTTGACAAAAATAGCTCCCATGAGACATTCTTTCTACCATCGCATTCGCATTGCATTCAATTCAGTACTGGCTTTAGTACAAAAACACATTTCGGAACCATTTTATTCCCCCTCCCATTTCCTCCTGAGCCATTTAGCAGGGCAAAATCATGCATGAACATTACATGAAATGGGAATTTTTTCCGAACGAATAAACCAGTGCATGCAATGCATGCCATAACCGCACATTATCTTCTCTTTTGTTCTACGCTCTCCCTCTCGATTTGATCTAATTTCGTATGCAGATTCCTTCCTCTGCCACTGCCACCGCCTCCCAGACTTTTTTTATGTCAGGAAGATAAAAGGATTGTTTTAGTTTATTTCGTGCTCTGGAGAAAATAAAGAGTTGAATGACAGGAGAAGGAGCCCCAGCACACTGTCACTGTCTTTTTTTACAATATAAGTATATTTTTTCCAGTGGAGCAAGAACACATCACCAGAAATTCTGAAACGCTAGTGGTGGTGGTATGTTGGCGTGCGTGCGTGTTATTATTTTCTCTCGCTGTTTGTCCATGAAAACTTTAGGGATGCAATACACGTAGTAAAACTTCATGTTCCTTCCACTTTCCCATCCTATCCTGTATATTTTTTTCCTGTTGACAGTGAGTGACGAGAACGGAAAAAAATGCCAGTACATATACTTACGGAGCTGAGGAAGAAGACGAAGGACGTCAGCAATCCAGCGTAACAGAACAGACAAGGCTTCTTTACTCCGTGAAACTTTATTATACATTTTTTGCAATGAGTCTGGCGCAACATTGCAAAAATATATATTTGTCCATGCAAGACAAGGGAAAAGAGAACACAAGTTGTAGTTTACTAGTTGGTCGCCTTTTCTATTTTATTATTTTATGGCGATCACTGTATGAAACCAGTTGAGCATCCTAATTAGTTTGGAGAACATTTACATGCCTTTTTACTTACTTAGTTTTAGCCTTTTTAGCATCGGCTGGAGAAAGTGAAGGAAGAACAAAACCACATGCACATACACACATCAGACAGTAAATATTGTATGCATGCATTTTTATTGCGGAATCCATTCTTGTCCTGTGGCTGCGCATTTTAGATTCGTCTCAGTCTCATCTTCATCGTCAACGCCATAAATTAAAGGATTGTTTTCTCCAGACCAGCAGCAATAATTACAGTAACAACTAGAAACTAGCCAAAGCTAAGGATCCCATCGCTTTGTACCCTGTCTTGTCTGTTGTGTGATGCTGAGAGATAAACAAACTCCTTTTGGTCTCCTTTGACTCGAGTCGAGTCCGCTTTCATCTTTCAGCCCGGCCTGCATGGACATGGGAGGAGACATGCATGGAATATAATTTTGTCCTTTTTCTTCGTTTCGTTAATTTTCCTCTCTTCAGAAGAAAGGGGCAAAGAGAAGAGTCTTGTTGTATTCTGGACTGAAATTTCTTTTGATAACAGTCCCCTCTCGTCCTTCCTTTCCTCCCATTTCACTTTCTCTCTTCTTTTTTTCAGGAAATTCGGAATTAAATGAGTTTTGTTTACTCTTTCATGATCCAAAGTGGATGTTTTCTTGCTCACTGGGAACAGGCATGAGAACAACCATTTGTAGTATTTGGTAGGGTAAGTAAGTACTAAACTGGCATTGTCATTCTGAGGAAGTTGCCGTTGCTTGTTGGTTGCTGCAACAGGATTCTCTTTATTGAAGAGAGAGAGAGACACATCTTGGGGGAGGTTATATGGGAGGGAAAAAATAATTTTTCTCGTAAGATGTGATGAGCAAATGTGTAGAAAAATGTATGTTTTTTTCCTGTTTGTCTAGAGATGTGTGGCATGGCAGTTGGCGGCAGATTGTGCATAATATGTAGATACTTAAATATTTTCTTCTCTTTCTCGTCTTTTTTCTTTATCATAGTCTTTGTCTTTAAGTAAATATGCATGTATTTCCTTTTTTGTACTTTTTCCATCCTCTGGGATTCCCTCATGGTGTGATGTAAGCGAGGATGCAAGCAGAGTACAACGGCATTCATGATATTTCTCAGTAGCAGTTGCAGAGAGAAGTAGAGAGAAACAAGAGGATATGGTTGAACAAGACACTTGAAATTCAAGATGGGGAAATTCAAGAAGGCAGAAAGAAGGAAATAAAAGGCAGAAGAGTTTTTTCTCTTCCACTTGTTCACTCCATCCACTCAACGAGGCAAAAGAGTAGAAGAACAAAAAGAAAGAGAACAAAAAAGAACTTTTCCTTTACTCTTTCTCTTCCTTCATCGTCGTCAGTGAATCTGACGCTCTTTCTTTCTCGGACTCGGATTTTTTATTCGTTCGTTCACTCGCATTTGAAAACGAGACAGATTTGAGAAGATAAAATAGAAGCCAAGAAAGAGAGAAAGGAAATAAAGAAAAAAGTCAACAAAAATAGGAGACTGGAGAGTAAAAAAGAGGATGATATCCGTGCCCTGCCATGATGCTATGCACCCTAGGATCATCTTCCAAGATAAAAGTCAGATTCAGCGAAATAAAAAATGCTGCCGCTGTGCGCTTCGCTTCGCTGAGTGGACAAAAAACTGAGCCAGGAGCGGAGCTGATATGAAACGATTTGAATGTAAGGTCTGTCTCTGTGCATGTGTGTGTGTGCGGCTAAGCCTATATCAGATAATTTGGTCAAAGATTACGATTACGACATAAAATGAGAAATAACGGAATAAGCGAATGGATATTGATAAGAACGAGGAGAAAAAAATCCTTCTTGTCACGGGACGAGCTGGTGTTCCCCTGAAACTTTTTTTTGCGAATTACCGGGAACAAGATGACATGATTTTTTACTTCCAGCTTCCCCTGAAACTAATCTTCGTTTTCGAAGAAGATAGCGAAAAAGAATCCTGAAAAAAAAACAATAGGCTTGAATGTTTTACCACCACATGGACTAGTTTTTCTCAGGAAATCCATATCATTTAAGCCATCCGCGTACAGGTCTACTACCTAAAACTACGTAGCAGTCGCAGGATATGGAAGTAGGAGGATATTACCCAGGAAAATGAATTTGTAAAATACTTTTTTTAAACTTCCATCCCCTTTCTCTGGAAAATCGTGTCAGTAGTTTTTCCCCATTTCCACGCTCCGCACCGCATTGACAAGTTGACATCCCGTGCTTAACTTTCACTCTTCTTCCAATTCCACTGAAAGAGCCCCACTCATCAATGTTCTATTTTATATGTATTTTGCGGCTTTCTCCACTAAGTGGAAACTAAGTGTTTCCTGTGACGGTGGTTATTTTTCCTCGAGTCTACAGCTTTACTCCGTGTTTACAAATTCATCAAGTAAATGTATTCCTTGAAAAACGACTACAATCATGATGATGATGATGATGATGAGGCTGATGTTTTGTTCGTGAGCTCAGTTTTTAAATTATTCACTAGATATCGTTTTCACTTGGAGAGAAAACTCGTGCCATACCATATTTCTCACATCGGGGGAGAAGAAAACATCGTATAGACTTTGGACATTTTCTCACTCCCTGGTTAATATTTAAAGGAATTACGAGCATGAGAAATACTTGAAGTCCCATATATTTTGACGACAATAATCAACAGCAATTTTCCCCTCTTTCCGAATCCATCCTCACTGGAAGAAAAACAAACAAAGCAAATTATTTAGTAAATGATGAGTAAACTTGTTCACAAAACACCAGTGACTTACTTATACAGAGAGAGAAATAAAATTATGCATGGAATTTATTCAAGTAAAAAACTGATGTTTCACATTACCCCATCATTACCCTCCACCTGACAGTTTTTTTTACCGAAGTCGTCACGCAACTCAATAAAATAGTATGTTTCCAAACAAAAAGCATAAAGTATCTCTACGCATGCACAATTCATCATTATTATGACTCTGACCTCAAAAAATCAGGGCGTACGTATTTCAGAAACGCACGAACGAGCAGCCTGAAAAATGAGATGAAAAAGATCAAAGTCTAAAATATTCAAACTCATTTTTTCAACAAGGAATAATAAATACAGTGTATTAAAAATGCTTCAATACCACGCCACCCCAGTTCCAAAGCGCACCGACCTCCACACTCACACCACAACAGTAACTAACGCGCGTGTAGCCTCTGCCTCGCCTGCCGCCACCGGAGGGTCAACAATTCCACCCCGCTATGCAAAAGAACACAAGCATGAGGGAGGTAGGCATAGCAAGCAGCCACCGCGAACAGCGCCTGCAGCAACGCCACCTCGTCCATCCACAGCGCCAACGCCTAAGAAAACGAAACAGACTCACATTCCCATAAAGAATGAAGACACTCGACCAAAGACTCCCAGACGGAGGACATTGAGTGTGGTGCTACCTCCAAGGAACCTATCAGCATCGAGCACTACATTGATCGAAGATCTGATCCCTCCAATCACCATAAAAAACTTACACTTCGAAGCCTCGTACTCCCCGCACAAGGCACATTGGATAAAGAACGCGTTGGAGAATCTTGGTACGACTTGGATTCGTGATGGGAAGACCACTTACGACCAACTCATGAGCGAAGAGTTCGAGGAGAAGATGGGTGTGTTCTATGATTTGGCCATGGCCAAGAAACATGACGCCATTGATAGGTTGGTTGGGGAGGTCGATGAGGAGGTAGACGCAAATAAATCTGTTCACAAGAATTTCCCATTCGCTCCCCACTTGAGCTGTAACGTCAAGGCTAGTATGAGCGATGCCTTGCTCAGGATCATAACAAAGAAGGACGAGGAAACTAGCCAGAGTCAAGGTGGTAGTTCTTCCACCGGCAATAAAAAGGGGAAGGAGGAAGAGTCTGTGAGTAGTAACTCGTTCGAGCGTGATTTGAAGAATCGCAAGAGTCTTGTCCAGTGCTACGTAATCGATGGAGGGAAGCTTGTCATTGGGTCGAAGAAAGGATTGCTCGGGGTGGGTGGCAGTTTTGTTAACCAGTTTGGGGATAGTCGGGAGTCCAGAGTCAGGTAAAAGGTGTATTATTGATTTATGTAGTTGAAACAGTTCCTCTCTTCCAATTTTTTATTTATGCCTCGCAGGAAAAATCCGAATCTGATGCTGGAGTCAAATTTTGGATTCTACCGTTGCATCGCCAACATGATGGGATTCCTTCCCCATGAGATCAGGATCAGGTACTGTAGGACATCACGGCAGTTGGTCGTGAGTGGGGCCAGGCCACAACGTGACTCTGAGAATGCGAGACAGGTACGTGAGGTGCTGGAGCTACCTAAAAATGTTGATGTGAGGAATCTCGTTGTGCTTAGGACTACCAAAGGGTCGCTTATCTTTGAAGAGGCCTAAAATAATTATTATTTTTTTCATAATTTTCCTGATTGTTGCACATCGTATACATAATATCGAATACAAATAAAAAATATGCGTCTTTTTTGTGCTAAAACTATTGTTATTTTACGTTCCGTTCCTATTCCAGTTCGTTTTAAATATATTCATCAGATTTCGCTTTCACTTCGACAATGGAAGCTCCCACTCCACGATCACGATATATCATCGCTCGCATATAAAGCCAAGAAAGTATCGTAAGAACATTCCTGTGCTCTAGTGAATATTTTAGGGGACACGAGCTTTGGATGGATGGAATAACGCTGTGAAAACACACACTCCTATCTGATTTTTTCAGGTGACATTCAACAGTCAATTTCCCTATTCGAAATGCGGCGACTGGTTGGTTGGTACTTGGTCCTATACCCATTTGGCAATGGATCTATCTCTGGCGCTCGGCTATTATTTAATGTTTACAAAACTTCGTTGTGGCCCACTTGAATATAAATGTTTTCCGTGAACGCGTTCAAGCACGGAGGAGCATTATTAAAGTCAATTATCATGATAAGGGGAAAGGCAGAGAAAGAGGGAAGAGAAAACGAGAGAATGAGAACGAATTTCATGCAATCGCAATCAGTGGAAATTTTTTATAGTATTCCAGGATCCAGACAGTCTAGCTAAACTAGCATGCACATTGTACTACGTACTATGTACTACTCCTTTCATTTCTCTTGGCAAATGTCCGGAAGTGGGTAACCTAAAGTACAACTAAACACGAGCTCATTTTCACTCTTTTCTCGCCCAAAAAATTTTTTTTGCTGAAGTGAGAGAAAAAAGGCAAAGCCCTTTTTATTTTTTCGTTGCTGCTGCATTTACTTACTTATCTATTTTCACCTTATACATACATATACTTTTTTTGCTTTCTGTTTCTATTGAATGCATTTCAAGTCGGGGCCTTCTTCCTCCTTGAGTATTTTACTTCCCCTTGTTTTCTTCCTCTCTCTCTCTCTCCACCACCGCGGCAAATGGCAATGGCATGGCCAGCTACAGCTAGCCAAGCCAAGTCAGTACCACATCACCATCACCGCATTACAAAATATACACATTTTCTTCTTCTTGTGAAGCTTTAAAAAAACCTCCACCATAAAAAAGCTTTATCTTTTATAAGTACTATTTTTATTATTGCATTGAATATCTCTTCTTGAGAATTTTTTTACTGGACAACTGTGTGCGCTCTTGCTCTTA
>JAHZNI010001038.1:0-10494 GCA_027744415.1 Seira ritae
TTCCAATTTCAAGAGGAGATGCAAATGTCTACTATTACGCAGGAAATATAATATTCGAGAACATTTCCATTTGCCCAAGATGACATGGAAATGAAAAAAAGTGTCGTAAAAAGAGCAAAAAGTAGTTACAGTATTTTTTCATTCATTCTCTCTTTTGAATGTAGGTAATGTAACGTTTTGAGAAACACATTTCCGGGCTGGGACGACACGATGTGCACTTTTCTCGCTGACTCAGACTTTCTCCCCGATGCGTAGCATACTACTTAAGGCTATGGAGCTCCTGCTCCTACAAGAATAAAGTGGACCAGACTGGACTGGACACTGACAATGAATTACAAACATAGGTCTGGTGGTGGTATGGTGATGTAATAGAAGATCCCTCATTGACATCCCACCAAACACATCTTTCTTCTTGAAAGATGTAAAAGAAAACGAGCATGCTTCCCGTATCGTATCACCGATGAAAATGAGGGTGAAAAGAACGTATCAATCTTCCTTAAAGAGATTAAATGAGTGTCGTCAACTCGTCTGATCTTGTTCTCGCTCTAATTCCCAAAGAAAAAACTGACCATGGAGATGGTGGAAAGGGGAACATAGTCCATAGATAGATAGTCCATAGTCCAATCTCTTCAGTTTTTCCCCTCCTCAATTGAACATTCCGTTGGACATTAAGTTAGACAAGTAATCTGGGGGAAAATATGCTGACTCGATGATAGTTAGCCATTAAGCATAACATGAAAACCCGCAGTTTGGGTGATCGTGAGATGACTTGTGTTATAGTTATGTTATGGTCGCTCAGTCAGATGGAGAGGAAAAAAATTACTGTCGCAAAACGTATTGTATTTTTTTTCTTCCTTGCATTTTACCTGTAACGCTCCGCTTCACAGTGGCTTTCACGTACACGGTGAAGGCGAGGATGAAGAAGATGGCGGACAAAGTCTCCGCTCTGCCCACAACCCCTGTCACCTGTAACAAACAAATGAAAAATCACATTTTCAGACGTTATATCAATTAAATCCCAAAACCGCGATCAAATAGTCTTCCAGAGACCAGCCTGGCCGTTTGCCAAAAACTATACTAAATACCCCTTAAATTAATCATTTCCTTCGACTTCAACTTTGACATTTTAGAAAAAGTCTCCTATTGCCCCTACCTATATAAGCCATTCATCGCTTATTCCTATTCCCTCGGGAGAAACTTGAACATTAGCGGGTGCAAATTCCAAAATCCAAAATGAAAATTGATCTATGAAAGTTTAATTGAATTTCCTTGTCATTTTCCCGTAATCTCACTCTCCTTGATCCCCTTTCATTACAAAACGTCATTCAAATTAAAGACTAGAGATGAATAATAATAAAAATGTCATTATTTCATCTTGATTTCCTTTCCAACCCTCTTGTTATTTTCTGACTCTGGTTGAACTAAACTAAACTCTTCAAACTTTTCAATAAATCCGGAAAATCAAATGGAATTACTAGATCGAATATCAATATTATTATAGTGCAAAACTTATTGTTAGATACTACCACTAAAACTACTGCAAAAAACTTTTTTTAAACAGTCACAGTTCACAATCCTCCATTTTAGAATGGAAAACTTGTAAGAAATATAGATGTGGATGTAGTAAGTATTTTTTGAAAGATTTCACTCACTCACTCGAGCAAACCAAGTTCTTCATTTCTTGGCACGGAATTTTCGAGCGAGACGTTAAGTTCATTTAATGGGATTACTACTTAAGCTTTTTTAGGCTAGACCCAAACAATAAAATGCTCGCGTCCTACCTTCCACCAAACCAAACCAGTTAAAGTTTCCCTACTTACTTACTTATGTGAGCTGAGCCATACCATTTCCCTCTCTCTCTCTTTCCCTAACTATTTTTCGGAACGAATGGAATCTGTAATCCGTTTTTGTGGTTTTGGTTTTCGTTTAAAAGGCTAAACTTTTTTTGTGGAATCAGAAGAACAAAAGGAAAAGAAGAGATGGAGGATAGAGTCTCTGAATGAGAGAGAGAGAGAGAGAGAAGAGGTGCACGGCTAACAGAACAGAGGGCAAAAGTAAAATTTTGTGGAATGAGTGGAGAAAAACTCGAACAAAACTCTCTCTCTCCAGTTTTAATAATGATAATATGCTATAAATGAAAACAACAAAAGAATTTAAAAGGACAACCACACACCACTACTGCCGCCAACCACCGCGCGCCAATAAAACCACTGGAAAAAGTGAATGAGCGAAGAAGCTTTTACTACAGTAGAATTTCCCAGGAATTTCCAGAGATGTACAGTCACAGTCGAGATGTTGCAAAATTGTACATAATTTTCATTGATTAGCCTTTTTACGAGGATGAGATGAGACTATAGGAGACGTATTATGATCACATGCCAAAATGGTGCGTCATCGTCGCTCCCCGCTCGCTCCCTCATATCCTATCTATTTCCAATGAAGCAAGGGCTGACTGAGTCGCCAGAGATGATGATGTCTTTTATGGGATGCTTCCGCTAATAAAACTTGAATTGGATAGATTCCCTCTCATTAGACGAATGAGCCATAGTTATTTCGCTTTATATTCAGTCATCCGTCCAAAAGAACTAATTTTTTGGCAGAAGATAGACTCTTGGGTGATCAAGTGATCATGTAATTAAAACTGGTGATGTAAAAATGCGGACGCGTGCGGATCATTTAACTTCAGCGTGAAATCAAATTCAGTCAGGCCCACAAAAACCATCCCTGTAGTACCAGGAAAACGTAATTACTGACTGATCATCTCCAAGAGTTAGTCATTGTCAGTCAGTGGAAATTAATTCATTGGAATAATGGGATTATGTACTACTACATACATGTCTGGGTGTGGGTAGCATGATCATCATCACCATCTTCATTGAATGAAATTAACTCTGCACATCTCAATCACATCTCGATCCCATCAATATGTATCATCACGACCAAAAGCCCTTTCTATGCTACTTTTTTTACAGAAAAACTTTTTCTCCCAAAGTCATAAATTAGCTGATACTGGAACTCAAACCGGTCCTTGTCTAGCTCGAGCTTGGATGGATGGAGCTAAGTAAATCCACAGAAAAAAAGTTTTCTTTTTTTTGTGGTCTATTGAAGAATTGAAGTTAACGTGAAATTCTTAACACATGTTAAGTTACTACTTTCACCCTCCTCCTTCTCGATAACCTATGGCATAGGTACCTTTTACCTCGTTGGGCCGAGATCTTCTAGAATCAGCACAGAGGAAATACGAACCTTAGTCTAAACTTCATATACGCACACGGACGGATTCGACTTGGACTGAAACTAGTTTTCTTCCTTTTCCCACACAAAAAGAAGGATATGAAGAAAGTGATGAAAGCCACAAAAAAGTTTCAACTTTTCCATACCCCTTTTCATTTTTCTCTCCTCTACCTATATGTAACTTTCTTAACCTTTTTTTCTCACTTTACCATTTCCAGATTCCAAGAATTCCAACAATGGGACCGTGGTGCACTAAACACCTTCCATCCCGTGAATGAAAAAAGAAGAGAGATTAAATCCCATTTCCTTCCAGTTTCCTTCCTTCCATCCAGTCCCATTTTCATTTTATAAAAATAAACTTATGCATTCAATTTTCAGGTATTATAGAGTACCGCTCCTGCTGAAACTACCCACATACTACTGCAGAGAACATTTTTCTTTGAAGGAATCCTTCAAATGTGATTGTTGCAACTCAGTTAAGTTTTTTTAAAGCTACTGAGGGATTTAGAAAAACGCATTATTATTATTACTACTTCACTTTCACTACAGCAAAAAATAAGATGAATAGTTTGCAGAGTGTAAGAAAAGTAGATGAATAAAAGGCCATAAAAAGTGGAAAGTTTGATTGTATGTGGCCTTTTACTTTTTTCCACCTTCTCTACACAAAAAAATATATATTACCACGTCCAGTCCTTCTGGATCGGGTCTCTAGCCCTTGTAGCCGTGGCTACCAACTACGGGGGAAATATAGGGACCTCAGAGCATCTGCTACATCTCATCTTTTCCAACCCAACCCATTCAATTCCAATCCACACAATCCATGTAACATTTTTTTTGTAACTTGGAGCGGTTTCCTTTCCTCACAGAAAAAAAGGAATTCATAATGATGAAAATACTTTCCTAAGAAGAAAAAGAAGGAAAGGATGCTTTGCATTCAGAAAACCCTATTTTATAACCTTCGGCATCTCATTAAGAAAGGGGAAGGAGATGAGCAACTTTTCTCTAACTTTTACCCTCTTCTTCCCAAACAAAAAATTGCGGAGTAGGAGAAATTAGAGAAAGCATTTTTTCATCCTTGTATAATTTCTTTCATCTTCCTCTTCCTGGACAAATGGACAAGTTTCTTCTGGCGGTGTAGGCGAACAACTTTTACTACTTCTGTGGAAACTCAAAAGGAATCCTTAATTAATAGATTGCATCTAAATTATGATTTCACGAAAGGAATATCTTGAGTTGCCCCAATTTACGCTATTGGCGATGCATTGTGCATGGAGTAAAGAGCTCAAATTGAATTATGGCTTTATCCAAAAAGCACTAGGTTTGTACTTAGACGATCATTCCTCCGGTGTCTTTTGCAGTTCCATAATAATTGGAAACCTTTCCCCAGCTGGGAGGCACGACGGGAGAATGCTGTATTTTGTAACAGCTCATTCGATATTCCTTCGCCCACCCTACCAATGGCACCAGCCATTGCCTGTCCTTTATGGCTGTTTTATTCATGACAATGCATAATAAACAACGTCGGATGCATGCAATTTCGCTATTCCGTTGCACGGAAGAAAATTTTTTAGCGAAAAATATTCATCTAACTTAAAGTTATCGGATGAATCTAGACTCGCCTTCCCTATTTCTCAAGTGCATCATAAAATATGAATGACTGGCCAAAAAAGCGTTTCCAATCTACAAGAAAAGCCCAAGCAATTCCATATTATTATATATTGCACTAATGCAATTCTTTCTGCAAGAAATTGAGGAATGCAACGGAAGCTAACAAGCGATACAATCCTGTATATATTGCGGACTGCGTTTTTTTCTCACGGAAAGTGAACGTCTGCATGTCTCTCATTTCTCTCGGGATTTTGAGAAGGCCAAGCCAGTCTAACTTACGCTTCAGCTAATAAAGCGTGACCACAACAGAAAAACCTCGAAATGGAAATCCTACATAGACTCCATGAAAGGAAGGAAGACTAAGAACTTTGTTACCACATGGGTTGATGGCAGATGCACTGTCACAATTTTCTCCATCCTCCCGAAAAAATCTATTCTCTCCCCCATCGCACATCGCAAACCTTCGCCTTCGTATTCATTCCTCCATGGAACGCGCATAACGAGCACAAGGTTTCGTCTCAAAATGATTTATCACCTCGACAAAAAAAGCCCGCTCAACATACGGATTAAAAAGACTCATCGTCATCCTCTCCAACCGCCCGCTATCTCTTCTTTTTTTCCCTGCACTTCTTGAGATTACAATGCACAGAGAAGACAAGAAAATACTACGTTTTCCAAGAGCCCACGTTATCCCGACATAGAAATGGCAGATAGGAAGGAATGCTTTTAATGAATCCGATAAGAAACTTGCAACTCTGTGCTTATCTCATCCGAAAAAAGAATGCTCCATCTATTCCATTCTCATCGTCCTCTTTGTCGTCGTGAACTTTCGCATTCGTGCATTCATCCCAACCTACGCTTTAAAATTGTGGGGCTTTTTCGCAATCTGTTTCTCTGTGCTAATAGATCAATGCATATTCATTCCAATTTTTTTGCGTAGGAATTTTTCTCTCACTTTTTATTGCTTTTTTTCGCTTTTCGGAATTCTACAGAAGAAGTAGCTTTAGTGAGAATCCTCATCCTCCGGTGGATATTTTTCGAGCGAGCAGCCAGCCAGCCAACCAACCAACCATCCAAGAAAGAGAAGTCAGCGAACCAACAAATAAATGAAAAAAAAACGAAACGATTTTACCTTTAAAAACAGAAAGCGGATAAAAAGCTGAGAGGAGAAGAAAAGGGAAGAAAAAGAAGCCAAGTAATAAATCTATCCAACCGATGTTTGGTGTGGCATCAAGACTACCACCACCACCACTACTACCACCGCCGACACATTGGCAAAAAATGTTTTGTTTTGATCACTTTCACTTTGCTTTCTCTAAAAAAGGATCCGAAGAAAAAATCTACGTTCACTTCGTATTTTTATCCCACCTTCTTCCTCCTTTTTTCTACTTCAACTTCTTCCCTTCACCTAACTAGACAAGTCGTAGCATTGCTGGTGGTCTGGAGGAAGAAAAAAAAGTTGGAAAGGCAACAAGACTTGCTTGCTTAGTTCACTTCTCGAGAGAGAAAAATATTTTTTAGGGAAAAAAAGTGAAACATGGATCACGTCCGAGGTGAAAAACTAGAGCAAAACCCTGAAGCGAAAGCCTAGCCAAGTCGAACACGGGAGTTTTTTCCCTCTCCCTCTCAAGATTGATGAGTTGACTCAATAATGATCACGAGGAAACAGATTAGCTCATTCATTACATGCGAGAAGGATTAGAAACATTTTCTCATCCCACTCTAGGAAAACTCTGCGAGAGTTTTTATAGTGATGTTGTTGCCATCGAACTACTTTAAACGAAGTATTTACTCGACAGGAGGAAAGTGACAGGGAACAAGGGGATGAACAACGTTACCGGGCCAGCCAGCCTACATTTTCTCCGTAGCGCCCCTCAACCTACAAAAAAAACTTTGTAGATAGTTGGACATGCCTACCTTACCTTCCCCGTCACTAATATTTTTTTTAGTTGGAGTAAACAAGCAAGGAAAGTAAGTGAGCCAGTTTTTTCTTCATTCCGACCCGGTGCTCTTTTCCCGTTGTCTTGTCCAACAAATGAGTGCCTTCCTCCCTTCTTCGTTCCGCGAAGCAACAACTCAACAAGGAGAAGGAGAGACACACACCAAACGCGAAATCCAATTACCGGAGAATTTTTCCTCCATTTACAACATTTCCTTATTTACTAATAGCCTTATCCTTCTCGCTTAAAAGCTTACGGCACCCACGTACGATGCGTACACGGACGGAATAAATATGGAACTGTGCTGGACGTGGACATGGACATGGACGGGAGTTTGTTTCGATTTTTTTTCCTCGCATGAAATGAGATAAATCTTCATCAGCCGAAGCCAAGGAAAAGAGATTCAACTTCTATTTACACTGCTGCTCCTGCTGCTGGTTCCAAGAAACATCAAATGCATTTTTCCAATTTACTTTTATTTTGCTTGAGAGCATCTCTTCCCCCGAGCTACTGTGTAGATATATGTAAGAGGATGTGTGTAGGTAGTAGTCGTAGACCTAATCAAATTGTGTTAATATGTAAGGAATGTAAGCGGAAGTGAAGGATTTTTCCTCGAACAGTCCTCCTGTTCCACTTTCGCTTCTCCGCTCATGGAACAAAGTCCAGTCTCTTCCTTCAACATCATGCCAACATTGATTTGTGAAGTCAACCCAGTCAGTATCATCCATCCCAATTCTACTATCTCCTGCTAACTCAACCTAACTTTTTCGTCTTTGCTGTTTCGAAAATCGAGATGGATCACCAGCAGAAAATTTTGTCCAGTTCAGTACGTCCCTGTGACATTGTACATATATGTACAGTATGTGGTCATTAGACAACGTCCATTCCCGGTAGTTTCCCAATCCCTAAAAAATCTTCCCATTTCTTTTCTTGACTCCCTTCTTATTTAAAATATTGTCATTCATGAATACATACATAGAGATGTATGCCAAGCCCAGCCACCAGAAATATCTCTTTTGTCCTCCCTGTCCCTCGAAATTTACAGTATCCGTATACACCGGGAGGGCAACAAGAACATAATTCACAGGAGACGGGAAGGGAAAGGAGCGTGTGGACATTGGACAACGGATGAGAAGAAAGGAAGCTTCAGTCTACGGGGGAGATTTATTTCGCTCATTCGTTTATTAAGGAGGAGTCCAAGAGATTGGAAGAAATATGGTCTTTCTAATATTACGCCATATCCTTTTCCAATGACCTTTTCTGGTCACCGTCACCCATCCCGTCTCCTTCTTCCAAGGAAACGAAAATCGCAACAGAAAACAGCAGTATGCATTCATTCCAACACAGTTTCCATCAGAAAACGTTAGCGATGCACGAGTGAAAGCCCGAAAATGGATATACATGGATGGATTAGATCTGCCACGAAAATTTCATTTCCATCCGGATTTGATGGTACAGAAGGTGCTAGAACAAAGACGGTGGAGGGGGCATCAAAAGGAATGGGAAGATTAAAAATCTCCCAACGTCTTCCGCTCCCTCGTTTTTTTCTTGGGAGATTATCAAAAAGGTATTTACCGAGAATCCCAGTGAAATAAGTAAAAGGAGAAGGGACAATTTTCTTTGAATTCTTCAAGCTGAATGGACCAAGTACATAGCATTGCATTGGTTTTGGTTGGGAAGCCAAGAAATGGAATCGGAATTCATTCCATCTTACTCTCAATGGCGAAATCACACCAGACAAAGACAGATTTTTTTTTGTTCTGGAGAGAAAGACAAAAAAAATTCCAAAGAGACCATTCTCTGATGCCAATACAGATTGATGATTGGAAATCCCATCAGGCATAAAAGAAATGGATAAAAAAGAGAGTTGCGTTGCATTGCGCGACAATACAAGAAAAAATATATTGGTGGAGGTAGAGCAGAGGCAAGAAAAGAAACTGGAAAGAGATAAAAAGATATCCTCTGTGTCCATTTAGGCCTCCTGTGTGGAAAATAGCTCATTTTCACACTCTTTCCCCTTTTAACAATGATACATTTATTTCTCCAAAGTTGGATGGCTTGCGTAGGGATACAAGATATATATGACAAACTGTGGTTACGGTAGTATACCACCTTCAGAAGAACATAAAAACTTGAAAAAATCCTATTTTTAAGGTTTTTGTTGGCTGGATTGGGTAGCGTGGTGATCATCATTCTCTGAAAAAAAGAAACTGTTGCCTGACTTGATTTTTTAATGATTTGGTATTGACTACGCGTTGTCCACCCACCACCCTTTCAAGCATTTCTGGAAGACATTGGTGTGTTCTCCGTACGTGTTCCTTAGTTTCTCCCCTTTAGTCTTCAAAGCCAATCCAAAGGAAAAGAGACGTGCAGTGAGTTGCTCATGGTCTCAAGATGATTTGCTTGAGTTCCCTGATTGATTGGATGGGACCCCACTACACACACGGTGGTTACTCCGTATGGTGTGTAGAGGTGGTTACATTTTGTCCAGTCCAGTCGAGTTCAGTTCATGGACCATACTATGCGAAGAAGGGTAAAACGGAAATATGTATCTCTAGAGATGTGATGATCACACCACACCATTACACTTCCGTCCGAGAGAAAGAGCATCATCATCATCATCATCAGTCCGGTCCCCATGTGAAATAAAATGTATTTCTGTCGTTGCTCTTGCCCTTTTCAAAGTCAGGAGCCAGAGAGTTTCCTACTTTTTATAGTTGGCAGTCTTAGTAAGTATGCTAGAGGGTGTGCTAAGTGGGCAGCTAAAATGCGACACGCATGGAATACATCATCGTCATCAAAAGGAAACGCAGGAGGAATACAAGTAGTAGGTACATAAGGCATTGCACTGCATTGCCATTGCCAGTTTAAATGTGGATACTGTGTACACACACACATGTCCAGTCAGAGGAAAATCCGACTTTCCATTTTTCCCAAGGGTATCGTCAAATGCAAGCGGTTCAGTGCCTTGGTCCTTCTCTTCATTCTTTGTCAAAGATTTGGGAATGTGAGGTGCATTTTAAACTGGGAAAAAATTGGCTCATTTAACCCACGCCACTGGGGGTACTACTCCAGCTCCGAGATTCCACAGTCATTCCATGTCTTTAAATGAGATTGTCATGGCAGCAATTTTGAAAAAACTTCCAAAAGTATTTTTTTTGCAAAGGGCTTCATGATTTCATTACCAAAAAAACAGGTACAATATTACATGTTACGAAAGGGTATACCCTATATTTCCATTGATGTCCCTGCTAATTTTGTTCCTCTTTGAATACGCTACAAAGCATGATTCACAAATATTTGCTCACTAGTTGAAGCACAGCTCCATAATCTTTACCTTGCCCCGTTGAGTAAAGGTAATCTCCAAGAAAAATGTATCTTGCCGTTTCAATAGATACTCAAACCTCCTGATGACGCGGATATTAAAAAATAGAGGGAAAAAAGTTGACAAGTGGAACTCGTTGAGAATTTTAAATTTTTTTCCCTATCGCGTCGAGTGGAAAAGTATATTATGTAAGAAAAGAAGTACTTTTCATGGACAAAAACACATACATACGCAATGGCTATGCTATGGCAATATATACGGTGCATTGGGTAAAAGTTGTTCGTAAATTTCGCACACATGAGGATGGATAAGCAGATATAGTACCTCTCACACCGTCAATAAAACTACCACTCCAGGAGGGAAAAGTTATAATAAAAATGAAATCAA
>JAHZNI010001039.1:0-18933 GCA_027744415.1 Seira ritae
ACGTTAGCGTGGCTCTTGCTTGCTATTGGCAAGAGGACAAGAATTTTTTCTCCGCATGAGAAGTTGGCTAATAGCAGGAGCAAAGCTCCCAGCCAAAGTAACCTGATTGTCCTCATTTTAAAAATCAGAGATCTTCAAGACGACCACCATACACACCCAAGTCTACTTCACAATTGAAAAATTTTCCAGTGAAAACCGACACGGCTACGAGTTCATTATACTTACTACCTAAGTAGGTATGCAATAAATGCATGGCGCGTCCTTTCCAGACTGGATCCTAAACGAACAAGACTCATTCCAGCTATATCCTTCTCTGTTTGGCTTGAATATTGAATAGAACATACATGATGGACGAACAATTATTTTGAAGGCCCTCCTATTCTGAGTTTTCACGTGCTTTTGTTTGAACTAAATTTTTAAAAGACATACTTGAATATACGGTGGCATATAAGTCACAATTAGCTTCTGGAAAGATACCTAACGTCATAATTTACAATGCGAGTTGCGAGTATTTATATTGGCTGATTGGCTGAGCGTATCGGAAACATTAACGCATTGTTCCCCTCTTTGAATGCAAATCCGAATTTGATGAATTGTAGTGTAGCATACATATTATCTGTATTATACATAGAGTCCCATTTGAATAAAGAGTCAGATATGCATGGAGAACACGGTATAATTTTAACAGTCACGCGATTCAAAGACAAGAATGACTTGAATACCTTTTATCCACCTGTATCGCATCCCATATCATGCCTCATACAAAAATGTACTATTTCATAATTTCATTTTTATCAATACATATCAATAGTCTTATATTTGCATTGTATGAATCGAATACAACAGAAAAATATCATGAATGGAGATTTTGCTTGGACCATGCATTCGTTTTGAAGAATTCGATCATTGCAAATTACTGAGAAGGTACACTAGGCGAAACCCCAAGTGTAGGTTTTTTATCTTAGCTATGGGATAATGGAACAGTAAAAAAATTGCGACACAAGCATGATGATAATTTTGAGTGGCACTGTAATTACAGAAAAGGACCTTGAATTTAAAGCATGACATGCTGGACCTGCTAATCATGTCACTGCTGGATACGATGTCTAAACCGAACCGCAAAAAAAATTCCACATACCCGCTACTCACTTAAATGTATTGCTAGATTGTGATTTTGTAATTATACAGATTCGACTTCTAACTCGATATTTGACTTTTTTAGCAAGTTTAAATTTATCAGATTTTATTTAGATGGACTAACAAACGGGTGAGCTGAGATTAGGGAGAGTGAGAGATAGCCCTTTTATGATATAGCAATAATATGTATACAGCAATGTTAAATTTTTATCGAATTTAGTCAAAGAATATACATATGGTGTAGGTGTTAATTATTTCAGAAAAGCCATCATTTTTTCCTAATTAATGACGAATGATGACATACAATGGCAAAGATTGAGGCAACCATACAAATCTAATGGAAATATACAACAAAGGTTTTTGTGAAATTTTTCCTTGTCACCACGTTTATGGATGCAGTATAAGATTAACTTTCCTGTTACAATAATAAGATATTATTTCATTTAAAAGCTCGTTAACATGAAATTTACAATCTATTTAAGTTTTGTAATAATTCAAGTTGTGTTAGTGTCCTCACTCAACCTAGAAGACGCCAAACCATCCAAAATCATTTTTCTCCTTCCAATATCATCAAAATCCCATAAAAATGTATTCGACCCACTAACCACTGCCCTCCTTGAAAGAGGTCATCATGTAACCGTAGTCTCACCGATGAAGTCTCCCAAGCCCCATCCAAATCTCCGGGAAATACACCCCGTACCTCTCGAAGAAATCATGAATAGCCCTGTCCTCAGCGGAGGAAACATGTTTGAGAAGCGACAGCAGGGAAAGGGGAAACTAGCCACACTTTTGACTCTTGACACCAGCTTTATGGATGAAGTATGCCATAGATTTTACCAAAACGAAGAAATTCAGGAAATGATAAGGTCTCGAGAAAAATTTGATCTCGCATTCGTCAATGCCGTGCCGAATCAATGCGTTTTGGGATTTGTACATGTGCTCAAAATACCCCATATTTATTTTGCAACGTTGCCCGTGACCAATGCTCATCTTTCCGGAGTGGGAGGCTACTTTCCCCGGAGCTTTGTCCCGTGTCCATTCGGAACTTATCTTGAATCCATGACTTTTCCAGAGAGGGTGATGAACTTCGTTGTTGATATCGTAAGTGGCGGCGTTTATTACAGGGCACAGAGCACAGACATTTACAGGCAATATTTGGGACATGATGTGCCTTCTGTGGAGGAAATCGACAAAAATGTCAGCATGATTTTTATGAATACTAATTTAGTACTGACCTTTGCTCGGCCACTGATGCCCCAAGTTGTGGAGGTGGGAGGGCTGCATTGTCGACCTGGCTCAACTGACAAAATTCCATCGGTACTATACTGTATCACATTTTCTATGAAAGTCACGAAGGGATTTGAAGATACTTATGATTCATCTTATTTTTCGTTTAAAGGACCTACTGAAAATTCTCAACGATGCGAAACATGGATTCATTTACTTCAGCCTTGGATCAATTGTCAAGACAAAGAATATGCCTGCGGAAGTCAGGACCAAGTTCTTGAGGGTATTTTCTAGACTGAAGGAAACTGTCATCTGGAAATGGGACAATGAAAATGAAACAGACTTGCCAAAGAATGTTATTGTCCGCAAGTGGCTACCACAACAAGACATCTTAGGTATACTTTTTAGAATCAGAGTTGATTCTCATGTATTTGCCTTTTCTGTCCGTCTGTCGGTGGACACGATTTAGATGCCTGCAGAAGTCAGGACCAAGTTCTTGAGGGTATTTTCTAGACTGAAGGAAACTGTCATCTGGAAATGGGACAATGAAAATGAGACAGACTTGCCAAAGAATGTTATTGTCCGAAAGTGGCTACCACAACAAGACATCTTAGGTATGCTTACAATAGAGAAAATAGGGAAAAGCCGATGACTCAAATTTAAACTGAAATCCTTCTAGTTTGATTCATAAAAAGTGTAAATATTTTTATCTCTGATTGTTTATCAGCACATCCAAATATAAAGCTGTTCATTACTCACGGGGGCCTTCTAAGTACCCAAGAAGCAATTTTTCATGGCGTTCCACTTCTAGGAAGTCCTATGTACGTTGACCAGGTACAATGACTCACATGACTTACACACTTCAATACGTGATGACGATGACTGATGATATGCATAGTCGTAAAGCATCACGGATGAAAGAGTAATATTCCTCTTATAGTAAAGCATTGCATGTGTATGTTTTTCATAAGGACCTAAACATGAAACAAGCTGAAAATTTGGGATGGGGCTTGACATTAGAAATCTCAGATTTTACCGAGGAATCTCTGGAAGATAAAATCCATCGGCTGCTGTATGATCCAAGGTAGAATATGAAATTGTGTCAGTTAAATCGAAGGGAAATAATTAAAACTTTCATATATGTATCTGCATGTACTTTTCGCGTATTTACAAGTTTTTCCAGAAACGCCAAACGGTACTCAAAAATATTCAGAGACCAACCTCAATCACCAGTAGAAAAGGCGGTTTATTGGACCGAGTATGTGCTCCGACATGAGGGTGCCCTTCATCTGCAATCACCTGCACGAAACCTTAACTCAAAAATATTCAGAGACCAACCTCAATCACCAGTAGAAAAGGCGGTTTATTGGACCGAGTATGTGCTCCGACATGAGGGTGCCCTTCATCTGCAATCCCCTGCCCGAAACCTTAATGCATTTCAGTTCCACTCTGTAGACGTCATTCTGTTTCTTTGCACAGTTTCTCTTGGAGTTGTGTGCGCGTCTTGTTTTCTTTCATGTAAAATCGCTAAACTTATTTTAAGCTGTATGACATCCAAGAAAATTGCAAGAAGCGATCGAAAAACGAAAATAAATTGATTGAATTTTATTTATCCCGAGGAATTCAAAGAGGAAACTCTCATTATTTACTCACCTCGAATACACTAGCAAAATTCATGGACAAAAATTAAGACTGCGACTGCGCTATATAACTTCTTAGTCGTAGCCGTAGTTGTCAGCCATCGTAACCTAATTAATGACAGGTATGATTTTCCTATTATTCCAAATATAATGGAGGCTTTTAATCTGGATTGATCGAGTCATGTGCCATTTGCATTACATTTTAAAACGTAAGCACCTTCCTGGTGGCATGTACATGAATTCATATCTCATGGAATGAGCAAACTTTGCTCCTCATGATCTGGCGGTGTTCATGCGCTGGTAACGGGCATGATGACAAATAGTTTGTATTTCAATTAGCTGAGTAAATAGAAGATTGCATTCATTTCTTCACTTCAGTGGACTTCAGCAGCCTGACAATAGGATTACTCTTTTCGCTAAAGCCTACATTGTACAAGTAACAACATTTACTGTTGTTATCATATCAGACGCATGATAAAGGAAACCTCGTGGAAAATTTAAGGATTGAGAATCACGAGGAGATATTGAAAAGCTGAAACAATGTAAGTTTTATGATGAACTCTGCGTGAACCCAAGTGAAGAGGATGACGAGTAAAATATTTAAATTTCACGGTTTACTTCGCACTTACATACAATTCATTCATTCGTTGACAGTCTGATGAAAGTTCACTCTGGAGAAGGACCTCTGCAATTAAATTTAAGTACAATGGCCAAGTGTAAAATCCTTCCAAGTCTGTTAATATTAGGTCTGCTCGTTGAAATTGCACCCGCAGCCAATATCCTATTTCTCCTTCCAATCGCTTCTAAGTCACACAAGAACATCTTCGATCCCCTAATTAGTGCTTTAGCGGAGCGAAACCACAATATAACCATCGTGTCCCCCCTGAGAACCAAAAACCTGCCCCCAAATGTGCGCGAAATTATACCTTTGGATTTTAACGAGATCAACCCATACATCACGTCAGGAGATCCCTTCAAAAACAGGAATAATGGGAAACTCGGCTTCTTCCTAAATTGGAATTCAACATTCTTGGAAGATCTGTGCGATAAACTCTATGAATATCCAGAGATAAAGGAACTTTTACGAAATAATAGAGGCGTTTTCGATCTCATCATTTTGAATACGTTTCTCAACGCCTGTTCCACAGGAATGGTGCATACCTTGCAATCCCCACATGCATACGTAGTTACCATGCCGGCAATGAATGCTCATGTGATGAAAACAGGACTGTATTTTCCTCCAAGCCATGTCCCAAACTCATGGGCTCCCTTCACGGATCGAATGACATTTTGGGAGAGGGTACTGAATTTCATCACGGAGTACTTCTTGATAATCATGGCGAAGATCAGTTGGAACGGACATTACTCAAAAATGTATCAAAAGCATCTTGGGGAGGCTATGAATGCTCATGTGATGAAAACAGGACTGTATTTTCCTCCAAGCCATGTCCCAAACTCATGGGCTCCCTTCACGGATCGCATGACATTTTGGGAGAGGGTACTGAATTTCATCACGGAGTACTTCTTGATAATTATGGCAAAGATCAGTTGGAACGGACATTATTCAAAAATGTATCAAAAGCATCTTGGAGAGGATACTCCGAGCATTCAGGAAATTGACAGGAATGTGAGCATGATAATGATGAATTCCCACTTTTCTCTGACGTACCCAAGACCACTTTTACCGGATGTTGTTGAAATCGGAGGAATGCATACCAAACCAGCCAAGCCGTTGCCAAAAGTAAAGCATTCATTGTACTTTAATAACATTTAATTAAGCAACGATCTACTACAGTATGCTTCTTTTCTATAAATAAATCACCAATTTATAATTTACTCTGATTTATAGGAACTTGACAAATATTTATCAGAGGCAAAGGATGGCTTCATATACTTCAGCTTTGGGTCAATCGTTCAAGCCAAAGATATGCCTGAAGAAATAACAGCCAAATTTCTAAATGTATTTTCAAGAGTAAAGCAAAGGGTTCTATGGAAATGGGAGGGAGCAGGCGTTCCCAAAAATTTGCCACCAAATGTTAGGCTGGAGAAGTGGCTGCCTCAACAAGACGTTTTGGGTAAAGTAAATATTTCATGTACATATATAGTTTTGTACTTAAAGTTTCAGAAAAAATTTAATTTGGGCTGGTTGCATAATGCAAGCGGAGAAAGCTGGCTTTGCGACTATGCTAGAAATCAATGAGTTTACCGAGGCGGATTTGGAGGCAGCCATCAATAGCATTTTGAAAAATAAAAGGTATAATATACTTATTTATGAACATAACACACTTTATTTACTTTTGGGGTAACTTGCAACTTTTGAAAAAAATTGATGTTAATCTTTAATCGTTTCGCAGCATAATGACAAGAGCAAAACAACTCTCAGTAATTTTTAAGGATCAGCCCTTGAAGCCAGTTGATACTGCAGTGTACTGGGTGGAGTATTTAATTCGTCACAAAGGCGCTCCTCATTTACGCAGTGCAGCGAGAGAGCTCAGTTTCTTTGCTTTCCATTCCCTAGATGTGATATGCTTCATTTCAGTTGTCTTGCTGGCAAGCATGTGGATAATCAAGAAAATTAGTCTTTTTATATGCAAGTGCTTGTTACGATTGTTTACTAGAAGAAAGTCATCCCTTCAAACTAAAAAGCGTCAGTGATAGTAAAATGTAAAACTTAAATCGACTTTAACTTAAATAATTATAAATGTTCAATAAATACAGCCGTGTATGTACTTAAATTAAAGCGTATATCAATTTGATTTACCCTGCTCAACTCAACTTAATGAATTTTAATATTCTATAGACTTCACTTAAGTACTTCATTTGATCTTCAACTTGAGAGGTTTCGGAGAGAATGAATTGGCTAACTGCAAGATATGCAATTATCTAATACGGATTAAAGGTTATTGCGTTATTGTGGACATGTGCGGTGTATTTTGTCCACCGTTCCTACTACAAATGAAATGAAAAACACGAATAGATAAATATGTTCTATTTATTAATTATTTTTTAGCATACTGTTCATTTTTAAATACTTCATTCTTAACGAATTAGAATCGGATTTAAATTAAACAACAAAATGGCCGAAAGATATTTTGATAGGCATAATATAGATAACTGATGATAATCATAACGTTTTCAAGTATATATGATTTAGTTTGTCTGAATTAAGCTTGAAGAAGAAAAACTAAATAAGATGTGATTATACTAATGATCATCAGCATTAGACCACTGGAGAACACAAACAATCCCCCAGCGGTGAAAGCTACCGGGTGCGCATTGTACAAATTCATGAACGCCATGATGGAACTCGTCTGAGTTGGCGTCATCAACGTTTTCATTATCTCCTCCGCATCATTCGCATTTCCACATGCTTGCAGTGTTTCGGCCAATTCGTCAATTAGTTGATTAGCAGTTAGAAAGGACTCATTCATTACCGCGTTGAACCGGAGTGAGGTCTGGTAGACCCTACCCAGTAATATGACGACCACGCCTAAGCGGATAAACATTGAAATATCCAAACCCAAAAACATGAGCCACTCCAAGTCATTAAGGCCATAAGGACTGGTGATGCCATGCAAATCCACGTTATTAGTTTCGGCATCACTGAAATTCGAAGCTGTGAAAGTATCATTTTCAGCATAATATTCTGATACATTACCCAAGGTGACATTAAATGTGGGTACGTTGCCAAGGTCAGCCACCAAGTGCTTAATGACCAGATATTTAAGAATGACAAGCATTCCCACAATACACCCAATATTGATTGCCAGTGTATGACCAAATACTGAATTGGTAACTCTTTGCATCTCCGCAACCCTCGAGAAAGCCCTTGCAGCTTGACTGAGAATCTTTCCTGGGGTTGTTCTCAAAATTTGTAGGCGTCCTGTATTCGAGAATTTTGTAGGGGTAATGATTTTTGGAGAGCCTGAAACTGTTTCTGATGATGAAATAAGTCCAGGATTCAATTCACGAATCTGGTCGATGTAGTTCTCAAACTCATTTTGAAACTTGAATTTTGGCGAAATGCCAGAGGGCGATGATCGATCAATGGTTGTTGCTGAGAGGAGATTTATGAAGTCGTCCTTGTCACTGATTTGGGATTTCATGCCTGGAAAATAAACCGAAGAATTTTAAAACATTAAAAAATTATTTTACCAGAGAAAAAGTCTTTAATACCATTTAGCTGTCGCCTCCATGTCATCATTTGAGAGTCAAGCTCTTCCATGATGTTCTCCATGCATCGCCTGAAGCATTTCCCCAGTCCACAACTGATTATCTCGACATACCCCAAACAAGCGAATTTCGCCAAGGCAACGTAAAATATGAAAGCTGCAGAAATCGTAGCTTTCAGCTCTGCCCCGACTTCTTTCTCGATTACCAATATTTCGATTAGGACTGATACAGGACCCATTTCAGGCTGTAAATAGTACCGGATCGAAACGGCAACGGCAGAAGTGATTGCCAAGAATGTATACAGGATATAGAGCTTCCGGACCGTTTTTGAAACGTTGTAGGGGTCAATATAGGATCTCAAAATGCTGCCATAGGAAATCATTCCACAGAAGAAGTTCTGCAATCTTTTCTTATTGAAAAACGTCAATCCAAGAATGACTAATGTAATGCTATTCGAGTAAAATGCACAAACGTGCTCCACAATTTTACCCATGATTGGAATCGGCTCTCCATTTGGATTCAGTTTTCGGGGTGAATTGAGGATTTGAATGACTCGGTAAATTGTTGAAAATGATGTGAAGGAGATGATAAAAAACGTTAGTATGGCTCGGTAGAAATGAAAAGATTTTGCAGTGAGAGTCACCCTTCCGTTTTTATTGATGATGTAATAAGGGAGAGTTCCAAGGATGTAGTTGATTTTTGTCAATGGGTTCAAAATTGTTGGAAGATCTTCCCTCAGAGAAAGTGTTGGGTCCGTGTAACGCTCCATGATGACTAGCTCTTTTGAGACAATTTGATGACTGATGTCGACGAAAGTTGGTCAAAGAGATAAAAGTTGAACAATTTGAAGGTCAGCTCAACGCTGAACCTAAAGGACGGATCAAAGTCAAATGGATGCTTTATGCCTAGTTACTAATTATAATTATAAATAATTGTTGTTATTATACAAAATATACAGAAACAGATTGCAATCAGGTAGTGCAGTGTATGCATTGGTCACTTTAAGACACAATTGAATAAAATAAAACTGCGGTGGAAGATTTCGAGAACACTAATTTTACTACAATTAGGAGAAAGCCTTACCTTTGGTGAATATACATGGGTGGCTGGTGTGATGGCCGGTAAAGGATAAATATGAAAAAGCAAGTGCAGGCAAATGTTTGCACAAATTCTATTACATTCCAAATCAATATCTTCACATAATATGTACGACTCCACCCACGAAAGTATTCACCAAATTGATGTTGACAGGCTCAAGCATGTACAACTATTAGGTGCAATAATAACGAATTTCTCGCGTTCTTTCTATTTTTACTTCAGGATGACGCAAAGTAATAATGACAATCTTTCATTTATTCACCAAACTGATCAACCACGAAAACGAAAATACATTATTTGAACTAAATTAAACAGTTAAAAAATAATTTATGATTTAGCTCAAATAACTCAATTAACCATCTAGCTTAATTAAGTTGTATCACTAAACCACAATTTTCTACACTTTTAACGTTTTATACTCCCATTTGTCTTAAATAGTAGGCTAAGGTCAAGGCAAAAAATTCACTTCACTGTCCCCTTGAATTAAAAGTCTAAGTCTATCGTCAAAGTCAAGTCCAACTGACCTAATATTTTATGTTGCTACGAAGACATATTTCTCAACAATGCAATGACAAAAATGCTTTCTCCAATTGCAACCCACCCCCACAAATATCTACAATCTATAGTCGTAGTCTATCCTGGAATAATAAATTGAGTAACACAGACTGACACAAAAAGGAAAATGAAAATAGATATGATATTTAAGACTAGGTGCAAAATACTGAATACAGAGTAATTGTTTCTTTTCTTGAGTGGTACCGGTACTACCTGCTTTGAGGCTATGCTTATTTAACGCACTGCTTCAATGTTTAATTTAGAATTATTCTAAAAAGAAGAATGTCAAGAGTTGTTGTTCGGTTCGCAAAAGTCTTCCTGTGATGACTTCTTTTTTTCTTTAACTTCTTCTAAACACTCGGNAAGAATGTCAAGAGTTGTTGTTCGGTTCGCAAAAGTCTTCCTGTGATGACTTCTTTTTTTCTTTAACTTCTTCTAAACACTCGGTCAGTTTAAGAATAAACTGGTCTATTTCACATTTATCCATTCCAATCGCAGCAGCTGCAGTCAGATAAGGCGTAGGATATGCAGGATGATGGGCGCCCCAACCTTTAAATTAAAAAAAATATAACATTAAAATCAATATTATAAAACAAGTAAAGAAAATACAGAATCGATTATTACATTGCTGATTTCTAGCACCTTTAAATGTATGACCCTCGATTACTTTCTCATCGCAAGTTGAAACAACTCGGGACCCCGTGATATTCCTTTTAAAAAGCATCCCCCCAATCGCAGTCACAACTTTCTGTTCATCAAGGTCCTTGCACTTGAGCGACATTCCAATCGAGATATCATTACGCTCCACATTAAGCACATGTTGTCCAAACTTTGCAGCAGTTTCCATCAAACGTTTCTTCAAATACTGATAATTTTCCTCCCTCTGTTCACAACAAATCTTGGAAGCCCTTCCTCCCCATACTAAGAATCGTAAGTACGACATCAGTCGCAGGATAAGATGATGCACGTCCGGGATACTGTTTTCTAACGTCCGTCAATAAACTAGAAGAATTCCTCGATGTAGGTAATAATGGAGTTCCCAGAATGCATCCCCCCACAGGAACTAATAGGTTCTTATCAGTACTTTGGATGAACAAGTCTACATGACTCAGTGCCTTCCTCATCTCAGTCAATATCAATTTACTCTGCATTCCGTAAGCGTTGTTGACTAAATTATAAATAACTTCTGAGGCACAAGTGTCCTCAGCTCCACCATTATGCCTCGAACATTTTGTACTTTCGCAGAGGTCATGCAATGCTCGAGTTCCAAACTTGAATTTTCTCAAACTTCTGAGGTCATCACAGGCTCTAGGAGCGAAACAACTTGTTGTGGAAATTATACATAAGATATTTTGACGTCCGAGAGATTTAATCGCTGATTCAATCCCGTCAACATTAGTGGTCAATTGGTCATTTTCCAATACAGGATCAATTATTACGGGGATGAGACCAGCAGTTGAAATAGATTTGAAAACGGATTTTTGATCATGGCGAAGCCAGAGTACGTGTTTCGCACCGGGTTTTAGCTTAGCCAAAGTTAATAATATTAAGGTCATCGTCATTCCCGTGGCCATTGGGAAGAGACATGCTTCCTTAACGTCTTTTCCAATATTAGTTTGAAGGAAGTCTAAGAGGAGATCGTTAACTAAGGATGATATCAAGCTGGAACCAGCAGCTTTTGGTTGTGACTCTGCAAGATCACCAGAGCGTCCAACGCCATGGGATAAGCCGTAACAGCGTCTTCTGACTAGGGAAGAGTAGATGCGACCTTCGCGTTCGCCGACGCCAGCGGGTTTCATCATGAAGTTGTTGGTGTCCATTGAGGCGATTTCATTCAGGAATATTTCGATTGTGGCGTCGTCCCATCCCTCGTCCGGCCATTTTCGTTGCTCCAAGAGAATTTGAAATTGTTTGTTGCGAGTATTTGCGGCTTCCGTTGCTTGCTGGAGGAGCGGAGCTGGGAGTAGTTTCTTCCCGATTTTATTAAATGCAGGATAACTCATCTTTGATTAGTTTGGTGACTTCCGATCACTTTAAAATTTAAAAATGAAATAATGATGTAATATCTTACGTGTAATTGATCATAAAGCACAGTCAGTTTCAGTATCAGGTTTACGAAATTCATTTAAATCTTTAACTGTAATTTACGATTATATTTAAAAAGAAAAATGCTTACCCACTACAGACTACAGACAGCATAAAATCACGTTCGAAGTAAAACGTTGTAAAATGTAAACAACTATTAGATAATGCATTAATTAAAATTATTTTCTCTATTTCTCTGCTCATTATTAATCATGTAATATAGAGCCATTTTAGCACTAACTTCCGCACTATTGTTTAACCACATTCATTAATATATTATTCTCATTGAAAAAAGAAACACCAAATCCCACTGAAAAAATATTATGACGAAATCAGGATAGCACTAGAGAAATGATGATTCATGATGACTGATAATTTGACTTGGATCCAACAAAAATATCAAAAATCCACGAAGACTAATTGTTTGTTTGCTAAAGCCCTATACTTACATCACATGTACTAATACATTGTCAAGTTGGCACTTGGTCATTGGTCCGATTCGCGGAATGTACTGATTTACCCCAAGAACAAAGCGAACAAGGAGAAATATCTCATTGAAAAAAATAAACACCAAATCCCACTGAAAAAATATTATGACGAAATCAGGATAGCACTAGAGAAATGATGATTCATGATGACTGATAATTTGACTTGGATCCAACAAAAAAAAAAATCAAAAATCCACGAAGACTAATTGTTTGTTTGCTAAAGCCCTATACTTACTCACACATCACATGTACTAATACATTGTCAAGTTGGCACTTGGTCATTGGTCCGATTCGCGGAATGTACTGATTTACCCCAAGAACAAAGCGAACAAGGAGAAATTGTAAGTAGGAAAAGAATCTTTATAGTTATCATGTCAAGTCAATAAAATATTAGAGAAAATGAACCATTTCCATCATAGGTATCATGTAAATGTTAGAAGCTCAAAAAGTATTTGAAATAAGGCTTCCATGAAAAAGACATGCAGTAAAGTTAAATAACATGATATACATTATATTATGACATCGATGCGTTTTGATTTTTGCACCAGAAAAATGTAAGGATGGAGAAATAATAAGAAAGAATTTAAAGAATATGCGTAGGAGTTAAGAGTTATAAAAAACAACTTAATTTTTATGATAATTATCTCTCCTTATGTATTATTCACAGCTTTCTATCTAATTTTAACAAAGTTACATCAAATTACTTAAATATATTCTCCATTAAATGATCAAATGACACAGTGTGATCAAATGACACACACATCAGCAGCAGCATGAGTACACTGCATGTGATCAAGTGATTTGTGACTGTCGAGTGTTTATTCACATACAATGGATTAAATACATATTGCGACTATTGCTTGATATTGAAACCGGTACAAAAACTGGTAGATTCGATGTTATTTTAAGCAGCGGCATGGCTCATTATGTATTTCTGCAAATTAAAAAAATCAGAAATTGATGTACCTGTAGTCGACAACCAGAATCAATATATGACTAATATTCATAATTATTTTAATAGGCTAAGTTTACTTTCACAAAATCCGAGGAATTGACTAGGGACAAGCCAACTGAACGTAAAGCAACCACTGGAGCAATATCGGTAGAGTAGAGTCGATGGAGAAAATCTATTCCCGATTGAATGGCAAGGTTGTGACGTTGTCGCCTACTTTCGTATTCTCGCAAAATCTCGAAACTCCCTGAAGAATAATATTAGTATTGCTTTCGACAGTTGATTCTATTTTACAAATAAGAATCAACTTTCAAGAAAAAATGCGGTACTTACCAATATCACCCCCGATTCCCATAGTTTCACTCAAAACTTTCTCTAGTACTTCAACATCACCGAGACCCAGGTTAAGACCCTGACCAGCTAAAGGATGAACTCGATGAGCCGCATCACTGTGAAACAGATGTAATACCAACACACGAACATATTACATTTTTATTTCCAGTTAGGCTAAGTAAGTCCATCTATACTTTAAAATGCATACCCAATCAGTACTGCCCGTCTACTGGCATAGTAAGCAGAATGGCCAAATCCTAATGGAAAGCACGCTCTGGATTTATCGACAACGTCAACCACAGAAGGGGGAAACACCCTCGGTCCAGTGTGACCCGAATTCAGTGCCTGTAAAAAGTCTAAAGATTTCCTAACAAGATCCGAACGGCTGTATTCTTTCCACTATTAGAATTTACAAAAAATACAAAATGCAGCGAATTAGGACCGCCGGTTTTCAAATACCATCCTTTCAGTTTTCCTAAAAGTTTGACAGTAAAAATCTTAAAATATTCGCTTTCAATTAGATTTTATTACAAAAGCAGAGTTGATTGCATCCACAAATTCTTCTGGGGCCATGTTGAGAAGTTCTTGGGCGAACTTTGGAGTTGTGCTCCAGACTAATGAGCTATAGTTAGGGCCCAACTGAAGCAAAAATATAGAATCTTTAATCTTTAGAAATGGGAAAATTAGTTTTTTTAAATACGTCCTGCGGCAATTTACCGGCAGCATTGCAATTGGTCCTCCAGTTGGAAGAAATCTTTGCCAAGCTGAATGATTTTCAGTAGCCTAAAAATTGACCACCATTCACGATTTGCTTTAATTAAAATTAAGGCGCTTTCATTTTCTTCCTAGTACTTATGATTTTATGGCATTTGTTTGTCAAGTACCTCTCCCAGCTTCAGAGTGGCGACGACCGCTGTCCTATCATAATTAAAAGCGATTGATGGAGAAGAAATCGAGCCCCTCACTTTTGAATTAAAACCGTCAGCCCCGACCTTTAAAATAGAAATGGCATCATTAAGTACTCAAGTCAAGGCGGTCCACTAAACTTGTGCCAAAGTTAAACAAGACTGTAAGACTGTACCAATAAATCTGTCTTCATAGTTCGACCATTATCAAGCACTACAGTCGCCTTTTCCTTTGAGGAGCTGGATGGAATACTGCAAGTTTTCACTTTGGAGCCGAATTGAACAGCAACGTTATTAACCTGGCACAATTAAAGATTAGCTTAATTTCTGGCAATATAATGCATATTTATAGCTTAGCTTGTTTGTCACATGTTACCTTATCTAAATTCTGACAAATGGCATGTGCCAATACTGCATTTTCAACAATGTATGAAACAGGAGATGAATAATCCGGATAATTGAAAGAAATATTCGCATCAGAAAGGGCGTCCCAAACCTTACAATTAATGCAGAAACGATGATTAAAACTCTACACGAAACGAATGTCAAAAATTCTCAAATTGTACTTTAATTGCGGTGATAGCATTTTTACCTGGAGGGATGACACAGTTTGAAACCTCCAAACATCAGGCCACACTCCTATCCTAATGAAAAGATCCTTCGAGCCTGGAGAAAGGGCGACCACTCGGTTACTATAATTAGGATCATCTTCGCTCACAACTTCCTCCGGAGATTTCGTCCAAAACTTTGGCGCCGACTCCAACAGCATGATCTTCTTATTTGCAAGACGCCCTGAAGTTCCTGCAATTACAAGCATACAAATAATTAAATAAAAATGCTAAATATTCTAATTCTATAAAATGTTTCGCTTCTTTCGTCAAACGCCCATCCATATTATCTCACCTAATGCCACGGCCAGGGCAGTTCCAACAAGTCCTCCGCCAGCAATGATAATATCATAGAATTCATCCGGTAGATCTTTACTACTGTCTTCCGACAAGGAGCGTTTTTCCACATCTGTGTGAATACTTCTCGAATGAAAACAAGTCGAACAAGATCCTACAAAGTGCTTTCCGAGCTTTAAGCCATCCGATAAGGGAAATTGCTTCTGGTTCTTTGAACATCTAATTATTCCACGGAACAAGAGGTCATATCCTTTCCCTGCCATCGTTGAATTAGATCCTAAAATGCAACTCTCTCCACGGTTAATAATTAGACTTAGAACTATCGCGGATGTGAGTCAGTGGACATAATCAAAATTAAAATTATTAAACTAGCGATCGTGTTGATAATATGTTGATGTTTTTCCGGTGGTATGGTGGTGCATTGAATTGTCAGCTGGAGAGAGCAAAACATGAAGAGTAGGTGAGTGCACGTGCTTTTTTGCCAAAGATTTAGTATACACTCCTAGCTTTTTTGCCGGATTCCAAAGCACATCGTCCTTTGTTCATTATAAAGCGTTTATTTCATAAGTCAAGCCAGGCGAAGAAAAAGTCCTGAAAATAATATGGACTACTGATTTGATGATGCAATATGCAATGATCAAGCCATGAAGCCCTACAAAACGTTGCTGTATTTTTGGTGCAAATCATTAAGGGAAAAATGTAAGGTAAAATTAAATATTATATTTATCATTAATACTTTTTTTAAAAATGACAAAAGACGTGATTTTGTTGATATTCTGAAAATTTTAAAGTTGCACTATCTAATTTTTTTATTCCGCTGAAAATCTCGTTCTCAGCTTAAAGGAAATGGGAGGTGATAATTAAAAATGCCAAGATGATGCCTTCTTCCCAACCGCAGTACATCATCCCACCCGCCGTGTTTCGAAAGCAAGGACATGCTTCATAATTACATAAGGTCACGTTCTCTTCATTTCTACAGGTGCAAGCTTTGAATATCTTCTTCCTCCACCGTCGGAGCATTGTATTATTGCCGACGTCGATGGGACATGTCTCAGTGGAGATTGATGATACATTGAGGCATCCATACCTAGGACTCCCGTCTGTCAGCTCGACTCGAGCGCACAACTGATTTTGATAACAGGTCACATTTTGAGGAGCATCACAAGGTTCGATAGTAATGCCTCCTCCGTCTCCCCTGCAACCTTTGCATTGTAAGTTCGTCGTTTGAGTTAAAACTCGGCCTACTCGGGATGACATGACATGATTGACTATTAACTACTAGATTAGTTATGTCATTATAATGTAAAAGTTAATTCTAAATATATTTTACCTTGCGCATGTCGCAATTCTGCAGTTGGTGGGATTGTTGGGGGATTGTCATCAATTTGATGGGACCTGGCACGGACAATTAAGCCGGCAACGGCAAGGATGAAAAATTGAGTGAGTGAATTTCTCGGATGAGTTGAAGGCAGCATCATCTTTCCATCTAATTTTTTAGCCGGTGATGTTATTCATTAATTTATTTATTGAAGTTCGTTTATGCTTTACTCGTATTACTCCCAATGCGAGGGAAAACACAAGTGGATAAGGGCAAGATGAGATGCTACAGGGATGCAATTTAAAGGAAAATTGTGAATATCAATCAATTTTATAACCCAAACCCCAGGGTCATCCATGACGATAACTCCATGAAGGGACCTTACTGTAGATAGCAACACAGCCAAATGCCTTTATGCCTTGCGACCTATGACTATGACCTGATGCCCTCATGAAATAGTCAAAAAATGTCATTCAAACAATTTTAAAGTTTTACAATCACAAATCCGGTCTTTTAATCGCATTAATTAACATTGCAAATATCTTTTCAGTGTGACGACTCTCCTGCCGAATAATCACAAATCCGGTCTTTTAATCGCATTAATTAACATTGCAAATATCTTTTCAGTGTGACGACTCTCCTGCCGTTGCATTTTAGCCTCCCACTGCCTCAACGACTCTTCAGTGGTTTTCACTTCATCCGAAACTAAATCATTCAGTCTTTTAGACACGCCTTTCAAATCGGTAACAAAGTTAGTAGATTCCCTGTCTACGCTGCTAGTGAAGCAGCCTTGAGTCGCGTTTTCATTCGTAACGTTCTCCTGGTTCGATGCTGCCTTCATGGCTGTAATTAATTTGGTAAACATTTGCTCCTCTCGTTTCCGCTCCTCACTGCGTTTTTCTTCCTCCCATTTTATGAATCTCTGCTCGGAATCTTGAAGCTCCCTGAGTAGAGATTGGCTCGATTCTGTTAAAAGACTAGATATGGTTTCAACAGTCTTCTTATTCAATGTCTCAAGAAGCTTTCGTTTCTTAGTTGGCTCCTGTGGTCGTGGTGGGGGACCACTCATTCGGCCAAACCTTCTTTTTGGGTGAGAGGGTGGGAGAACTTTTATCGTTCGAGGCGTTCGTCTTATGGGAGTTTGAGGTAATTTTGGTCTTCTTGGAGTTTCCGTCAATGGCAATGATTTACCATACTCGTATGTTTCACGTTGCCCCTGTATTTCATCCAAGTGACGAACGTCAGGAACAGGAGCTTTGCTAGGTGTCACAGGAGCTATGGAATCCACAGACACAATTGATGGAGGAGGTGGACTGGATGCCGGTTCTAGTTCTTGATGTGTTCTTCTGAAAATGTGAAAATCATCAACCTGTTCTGCCTCTGGTGGTCTCTCATGCTCTTGGTGGTGCTCAAGATCCCCGGAAGTTCGGCGTAGAATAACATTTTCGTCCTCAACAACTTAGGAAGAAAAAAAATTAAATTAATTTGATATTAGTTCCTAAGTTAATGGCAATGATTTACCATACTCGTATGTTTCACGTTGCCCCTGTATGTCATCCAAGTGACGAACGTCAGGAACAGGAGCTTTGCTAGGTGTCACAGGAGCTATGGAGTCCACAGACACAATTGATGGAGGAGGTGGGCTGGCTGCCGGTTCTAGTTCATGATGTGTTCTTCTGAAAATGTGAAAATCATCAACCTGTTCTCGTTCTGCCTCTGGTGGTCTCTCATGCTCTTGGTGGTTCTCAAGATCCCCGGAAGTTCGGCGTAGAATAACATTTTCGTCCTCAACAACTTAGGAAGAAAAAAAATTAAATTAATTTGATATTAGTTCCTAAGTTAAAGTTTGCTCAAATTTCAAGAAGCTTACCAAATTCCAGTAGCCTAACTGGCGTTTGGGTGTGCTGGAAATCAACATCAACTTCTGCTTCCGGCGTTCGTGGGAACAAGGGTTCTCCTGGACTTTCTGCCTCTCCAAAACTGTAAGGGGATTTCTTCATGGTCAGATCCATCCCGGACGTACTAGTACTGCTTGAAGGCATCACAATCGATGTCACTGGTTCGATTACATTGCTAATCACATGAGAAACAGCCATAGAGGATCGCGAAGACGAATC
>JAHZNI010001040.1:0-13967 GCA_027744415.1 Seira ritae
CAGCCGAGCCAGCAGTAAGTCCAGCTGCTGAAATCAATTTTTAAGCAACTGCTTTAATTTGACGAAGTAGACGTTTTCGAATCTTTGTAGAAAATGTCTTTAATTAATAAATCTAAAGAGACCTGTGATATTCAATGGTATGGTAGTACTAGTGGTAGCAATAGAGCGTCCGGCCTTTTCTATTTCTGCGTAAAGTTGCAGTCTGGTGAAATTTCATAACATGGACTATATATATGTGCACCTCAACCGTTTTTTAGCGGCTAACCGCCGCGGCGGCACCTAATCTTTCCTATGTAAACTTGTCACGTGAAATTAGTATTCAGCTTTCTAGGTATTATGATGATTGATGATGGTAAAATATTAAGTACGTAATTTCAACTAGTAATAATATGTTATTCGTGTTCAGTTTCTTGCATTTCTATGCTTATAAATGACATGCTAATTGCAAACTTTCCTTCTGCACTCCCTTATTTATAACGCAACTTTAACTGACTAATTAATTGATCCTCTTTAACTCTATTAAATCGTCCATCTTTCGCACTCCCTTCTTTTCCCTAGAATAAAAATTTTGCATAGTTTTTATCATATCTTTAGGTTCTCAGATTCTTGCAGTCGGCGAACTTGCATGAATTGCATTTTGCCATGGGCCATGATGCGATGCGTTCTCATGGTCTATGTATAGTCACATAACAGCTACAGCCACAGCTGAAATAGAGGAACAGAGAAACCGCAATTTACAAACATCGGCCTATTGACAAAAGATGATGTGAAGTGAAATGTGAGTGTGTGTTGGAAGTGCGAAAGGTTTGATTTGACCACATGCGAATAGTTTGCAGTTATTCTTCAGCAGAGGTAAATGTTTAAAGTTTCAACAGTTAAAGATTGTTTACGAAAGGCTTTAGATATTTAAAATTAGCTCAATTTGTAAAAGGCTCTCATTTCTGTCGGCTTTTTTTGTTGATTGTTTTTTCTGTTGAATGTTGACGTTTTTGTATGAGTAAATGTGCCACGTGGTTTCATCATTCAACTCAAAACACTTGTCTCAGCTCAGCCTTGAATCTTAAATATTTTATGATTTAAGTAGATTGGGACCAAAAGAGTTGATTGGAGTGTCACCCCCGGCCCTTAGCAGAAATTACACTTACCACTGTTTTGAAGATTCATTCCAGCACAACAAGCAAGGCGATTTGATTCATTGATTCCAAGAAATATGGAGTTGGAAGTATCACTGGATTCCAATAATCCACCGATGGGTAAATCGTCTTTTTATCTTACTTCTAAAATCTTTATGATTATTTGCAAACCTTATGGGCTATTTTTTCAAGTCAACGAAAGAAACTGTTAACTGTATAGCATGTATTTCGTGTGCCTAAACTTAGTATTTTATGTCTGAAGGATTGCGGATGGCTGCTTGTTTGGCTCAGCAAAATGGAGTGAAGTCGAGTTGGGCCAATGAAACGAAGTTATCTTGGAGCAATGGTTTGGCAGTGGCTCCTTCGACCATCTACAGAATATTAGCAAGGAGGTTCCCTGAGCTTTATTCGGACTCGGTTTATGAAAGGACCGAAGTAGACTACTGGCTTGGATTTGCTGAGAGTCATTTGCAAAAACCCAGTGTCGATAATCTTCGGAAATTGGAAGAAACTTTAAAATTAGCGTCGTACTTGGTTGGTAATAGACTGACGGTTGCGGATTTAGCCGTTTTTGATAAACTTGCTGGTATGTAAATGTATTAATGTGGCTTACGCTATTAAAGTAAAATAGGCGATGTAAATAGTGTTTACCTTGGAAGTTTTATTTGCTCGGTAGGTCGTCGAGACATCTGTGAAAAATTCCAGAATATTGGACGATACTACAATTTTATTGAGGCAGCTATTGTTGACACTATTCCGCGATCCGATGTCCCGAAGATGAAGGATGTCAAGGCTGTGCCCATTGAAGTTGGAGGTGGTGATGCTGACAATGTACGATTTACCAGCTTTAGTCACATCAGAAAGGCAACCGCTAACGCTAACCAAGAAAACGAAAAGGGCTCCAAACAAGACGGAAAGAAAGGTGGTAAAGGAGGAGATGGCAAGAAGAAAGCTGAAAAAGCGCAAGGAAACAATAACAAGGAAAAAGACCAAAACGACAATGAAGTAATTTATGCTTGTGATGAGTCATTCATGGATATTCTTTCACGTTCTCATTCAATTTTAGCTGTGGATAAAAATCTTAAAATGTGGGAGGATATGAAGAAAGGTACTGAGTACGGACAAAAATGCTGTGTTCGGGCCAAAATCGACATGAACTCTGCAAATGGCTGCATGCGTGATCCAACTATCTATCGCTGCAAACCTGAAGCTCATCCTCGAACAGGGGATAAATACAAGTACGAATCATTTTATTTCCCCTCCAGCAAGATTAATCCTGGATTTGATATTCCATGATTGATGTTTGAGTTATTAGTAATAACTTATGTGTTATTATTGCTTTATAGGGTTTATCCTACCTACGATTTTGCGTGTCCAATTGTCGATAGTATTGAAGGTGTGACTCATGCGTTGAGAACTACCGAATATCATGACAGAGACGACCAATTCTTCTGGTTTATCGATGCTTTGGGGCTCAGAAAGCCGCATATTTATGAATATTCGCGACTTAACCTTACGAATACTGTTTTGTCGAAGAGGAAATTGACATGGTTTGTGGATGAAGGACTTGTTGATGGATGGTACGTTTTTAGTTTTCGTTTTGTTTTTTATTAAGGCTGTGAAAATTGGATTGTGATCGAGGCGTGTGATTTTGTCCATTGTTGTAGGGATGATCCAAGATTTCCTACGGTACGTGGGGTTTTGAGAAGGGGTATGACGGTGGAAGGCTTGAAACAATTCATTGTTGCGCAAGGATCATCTAGGTCTGTTGTGATGATGTCCTGGGACAAAATCTGGGCGTTTAATCGTCAAGTAAGTAATTCCTTTTATTTCAATTATTTGCATTTCAATAATATGCTATAATTCAAGATAATGTAGATGTACCTGTCTATAATATATTAATTATATAGACGATAGAATTGATTTAGTTCAAATGACTATAAACTGATTTATATTTGTAACAGGTCATAGACCCTATCGCTCCAAGACACACCGGTCTTCTCAAGGACTTCTTGATCCCCGTCAATGTTAAAGGTGCAAAAGAAGCAGTTGATCAGGGTGATGCTCATCCCAAAAATCCAGAAGTCGGAAAAAGAAATATTTGGAAATCCGGAAGAGTCCTTGTGGAAGAAGATGACGCCGTGCTTTTTAAAGAAGGCGAGAATGTGACATTCATCAATTGGGGGAATTTGAAGATCGACAAGATTAACAAAAATGGTTCTAAAATTGTGTCAATTGACGCATCATTGAATCTGGAAGACAAGGACTTCAAGAAAACAATGAAAATAACATGGCTTGCTGATACTCCCAGTGCTGAACTTACACCTATTGAAGCCGTTTATTATGACCACATTATTTCAAAGGCCGTATTGAACCCAGATGAAGACTTCAAGCAATTTATTGGAAAGGATACGAAGGTTATATTGCGTGATTTGTGATTTAGAAAGGCTAAAAATCCAACAAAAATATGTATTTTATTTGCTTTGTCTTGGTCTGCAGCTAAAAGTCGACATGGTTGGAGACACGGATTTGAAGAACTTGAAGAAAGGAGACATAATTCAACTGCAAAGGAAAGGGTTTTTCATTTGTGATAACCCATATAAACCTCGAAGGTAAAGATTAAATTTTAAATCAACAGACCATAGTTAATTGACGGGCTATTATAAAGTTCTACTGTCGACTTTCAGCGTGCATTCATGCAAGGAAACTCCTGTGGTGCTTATAGCCGTCCCAGATGGAAAAACCAAAGAAAATCCTACCGCTCGAATTCCAGGCAAACAGGTAGGAAAATAAATTCTTGCTATATTTCCGATAGTATATTTATATTATTTATCACACGCTTGGTAGCATTTTTACCTTTACCTTTCTCGTTAGTATAACATCACACCAGTGCAATTAGCTACTGTAGGAAGCTACTGCACTGTTGTTAGTTATGACGTTTCATGTGACGATATTCGACTTCAATTCTGCATTTAGGTAATTTATTGCCTTCAATGGAACGCTCTAATTGATTTATACTATCATGACGCGACGCTACAAATTATGAAATTCTGGCCATTTCTTTCTAGCGCGATTATGACGCGTCATGACGGCATCTCATAAACTAATTTCATCATCCATTCCAAGTACTCAGTACCGTTTGCATGCGATTCAATACAGAAAATATTTAAATGGATAGCATTCATTTCATTGCACCTTTAGTATACTGCTTTTTAAACCATCAATTTTCGCTAATTATTGAAATGTCTGCTTTAGCCCTATCGCAAATATTCAAATGATGTTCGGACGCTCTGGCTTTGCTCTGTCAATTTTTATCTGTGTTTGCGTACAGAAAATGAAATGGTGATCGTAAATGTACCCAGTCTATGAAATCGTGAGGCATAGCAGAGAACCTGTTTGCTACGAGCACGACCTGTTGATGCTGATGCTCTGCTAGCAAGCATTGCACTGCACTGTTGAGGCGAGTCGTAAAGAGTCAAAAGTTTTCATGTCATGCAACAATGTGTCCGCATCGCACATTTTGTAAATCGTAGTTTTAATGTACATAATAAGATGCTAGTAGGCTTCACATCACATCTTCCCTTTCGCCAAATTCTTCCTTTCATTTCAGTATTTCTCTGCTTCACGAGTATCGTGTACACACCATATGTAGTAACTCTGTAAGATTTTAACCATATTGGCTTGGCTGTTTTTCTTTGACAGGATAAAAATACTGGAACTGGACAGGCTCCTAATAGTTTTAAAGAAGCCGGTTCTACGATAGATTCAGCAGGTAATAAAGTTTTTCATTTCAAATACAATCAATATTATGATTCATAACGACTTATTGGCAATGTTTTATTCGTCAGCTATTTCGTCAGCCGCTTCTTTGGATGCTAAAATAACTGCTCAAGGCAATAAAATAAGAGAGTTGAAGGGTCAAAAATCAGCGAAAGAGGTAGTTGAATCTGAGGTTAAAATCCTGTTGGACTTGAAGAACGAATTTAAAAAAGTTGTTGGGAAAGACTGGGACCCTAAAGGNGTAGTTGAATCTGAGGTTAAAATCCTGTTGGACTTGAAGAACGAATTTAAAAAAGTTGTTGGGAAAGACTGGGACCCTAAAGGTGATTATTTTTGTCATGTTGTACTTGGGGCACTACACTTTACATTCCAAGTTCTATTGTGCAATTAAATTGGTTCCATTTTTAGGCAATAACGTTCCGAAGGTTGAATCGACCAGCAGCAGTTCAAACACAGAACTTGCATCCCTAGATGCAAAAATCACCGCTCAAGGAAACAAGATAAGAGATTTGAAGGGTCAGAAAGCCGCGAAGGACGTAATTGAGGCTGAAGTCAAAACCCTGTTAGCGTTAAAAGAAGACTTCAAAAAAGCCGCCGGGAAAGATTGGAACCCTAAAGGAAACAACGTTCCACAGTCTCAGCCTCAATCATCGGCTTCCAACTCACAGAGCTCTGTCTCAAGTTCAACCAGCAGCGAGCTCGAGTCCCTTGATGCCAAAATAACGGCACAGGGTAACAAGATTAGGGATCTTAAAACGGCCAAGGCTGCGAAAGGAGTAATAGAACCAGAAGTGAAAACGTTGTTAGCTTTAAAAGCTGATTTTAAAAAGCTTGCTGGGAAAGATTGGCAACCCCAAGGTTCGCAAGTTTGTTAAAAAGAAAGGACATTTATGCATTTGCCAAAAAAATTGGTTTGTCGTTTTTCCTACTGTGTGGTATTGGTTGTATGATTCTGACAGGAAATAACGTTCCGAAACCTGCGGCATCTGTCACGACACCCCCACAAACATCAGCAGCTCCGACACCAAGTGGCTCCCTCGAATCTTTGGATGCCAAAATCACCGCCCAGGGTAATAAAATTAGAGACTTGAAAAGTCAAAAGGCGGGGAAAGACGTTATTGATGCTGAAGTGAAAACTCTGCTTGCGTTAAAAGAGGAATTCAAGCAAGTAGCTGGAAAAGCTTGGGATCCAAAAGGTACTTTTTCATAAATCACTTACTGGAAGATCCCGTCGTCATTTTTATGTTCTGCGATAGTAAATGCTCATTCGTTGGTTTCAGGAAATAACGTTCCAAAGGTAGAAAGTTCGCCGAACTCTGTCAATATGTCTTCAGACGCCGCCAGTCCCGAAATCGCTGCACTTGACGCAAAAGTGGCGGCACAAGGAAACAAAGTTCGTGACCTCAAATCTCAGAAAGCTGCAAAGGAAGTGATAGAAGCTGAGGTAAAAACTCTGATAGCTTTGAAAGAAGAATTCAAAAAAGTTGCTGGTCGCGATTGGAGTCCACCTGGAGGTACGTAAAAGTTTTCTCTAATAAATTGAAGACATCCTGTATTATTAGGTTTATATTTATGACTAAGGATTTCCTTATAATTGAAGGTAACAATGCCAGAGGGGCAAAATCCCAATCTGATGCATCCAAATCATCTGGAAAGGAAAATAAACCAGCAAAGACTCCCAAGCAAGTTCCTAAACCAGCAGCCCCTCCTAAAGAAGCAGCAGGAGATTCTGGTGTCAAGAAACAAACTCGACTCTGTGTTGAAGCAAAGAAGAGTGAGAATTTGGCAGAATGGTTCTCCCAGGTATTTTAGTGTTAATAAAATACGTATTTTGGTGTTAATATAATGTGCATGAGTGTTGAGTTACTAATTTTTATTTTAAAAAATTAAGGTTATTACAAAGAGTGAAATGATTGAATACTACGACGTGAGTGGTTGTTACATCTTCCGTCCTTGGTCTTTCGCGATCTGGGAGGCTATCAAAGATTGGTTCGATGGTGAAATAAAGAAGTTAGGAGTTCAAAACTGCTACTTTCCCATGTTTGTGAGTCAGTCTGCTTTGCAAAAGGAAAAGGATCATATCGCGGATTTTGCTCCTGAGGTAAGTAAAAATCTATTGCATACACAAATGATTGCTTTTCGGTAGTATAGTTACTGACATTTGTTCGCTACACCGGTATTATAGGTTGCATGGGTCACTAAAAGTGGGGACTCTGACCTGGCTGAACCTATTGCCATTCGACCAACATCCGAAACTGTGATGTATCCATCGTTTGCAAAATGGACCCAATCTCATCGAGATCTTCCAATCAGATTGAACCAGTGGAATAATGTTGTGGTAGGTATCTTATTGTGATTGCAGACTTTATATTTGTAGTTGACTAATTTGACTGATATTAGAGTTGCTAAATTTTGTGTTAATTTATTGCCTCACAGCGATGGGAATTCAAACATCCCCAACCGTTTATTCGTACCCGTGAATTTTTGTGGCAGGAAGGTCACTCTGCATTTGCTACATATCAAGAAGCTGAAGAAGAAGTTTATGCAATATTATGTAAGGCACTACTCACTTATACTCGGTAGTTGGTGGACGACAAATATAAATCAAAAATGTACTGCAACGCAACGTAACTGTGTTCTATAAATCCGTAGGCTTGTACGAAAGAATTTACAACGATCTATTGGCCATACCAGTGATTCCCGGGAGGAAAACTGAAAAGGAAAAGTTTCCTGGTGGAGACTATACAACTACCGTCGAAGCCTATATCTCTGCTTCAGGACGTGGCCTTCAAGTATGATTGATTTGATGTTGTGTCGACAAATTTAATATTTTAGCGACTTTTTAGCGTACTTTGAAATAATGAAAATTGTTATTTATTTAGGGAGCTACGTCTCATCATCTTGGACAAAACTTTTCAAAAATGTTCGATATTAGCTTTGTTGATCCGAACAATGCTGACCAAAGGCTGTTTGCATATCAGAACTCTTGGGGTCTGTCCACCAGAACGATTGGTGCTATGGTCATGGCTCATGGGGATGACCAAGGTCTTGTGCTTCCTCCAAGAGTTGCTGCTGTTCAAGTGGTTATTGTTCCATGTGGAATAACAGCCTCTCTGAAGGATGATGAAAGGGAAGCTTTGTTTGCCGAATGTAAGGAATATGAGGGAAGATTACAAAAGCTTGGATTGAGGGTCAAGGGTGACTATCGGGACAACTACTCTCCAGGTTGGAAATTTAACCATTGGGAATTGAAGGTAAGCTAAAATATCCAAAATATTCAAATACTTTCGAAACTTCCTTTTGATATAGAAATTTCATCAAAATCGGAAATGGTTTGTATTTAGGGCGTCCCCGTGAGAATCGAGATTGGACCAAGGGACATGAAAGAAAATCAGTATGTTGTTGTCAGAAGACACGATGGATCTAAAGACACTTATAAAAAGGCAACTTTAGAGCGCGACATTAACATAATTTTGGATGATATCCATACAGCAATGTTTGACAAGTAATTATTGCAATTATAAAGATTTTTTAAACTGATTTAACATTTTACCAATCCTGAAGGTGAAATGTAATTTTGCATTTATGTGGTTTTTTTCACTTATATTTTATGTAGAATAAAGAAAGAAATGGATAGTCATATTACGGTCACGGAGGACTGGCAAACACTTACGACGGATTTGGATAAGAAGAACATTATCATGGCTCCGTTTTGTGGACGCGTCGAATGTGAAGAACAGATAAAGAAGGATAGTGCCCGTGATGAGCCACTTGAAGCTGGAGCACCGGCAATGGGGGCCAAAAGTTTATGCATACCGTTCAAGCAGCCAAAGGATTTGCAACCTTCAACTAAATGCATCCACCCGAAATGCACAGATAAACCCAAAAACTACACATTGTTTGGCAGGAGTTATTAATTTATAGATTTTTAATTATGCATTCTTAAATTGGAGGTTCAATAATTATTTTATGCTTTACAACGAATTATGTATTTATTCCGTTCTAATTATTGGTATAACTTTAAATTATGTATGATTGGTAATCGGTTTCGTATTTTTGGATGGAATAAAAATCTTTCCTGGGAACTAAAACAAGCATTGCAAACACATTCGGTATAAAAATTTATTGGCACATTTTGTAAACTGTATAACTGAATGAATAGCATTCACATCTGCGTTAACATCACTTAAAAATAAAAATTAATTACATACATCGTATCATATTTCTAAGATTTCAGAATACAAGCACCACTTGAAGGCTTAATCAACACTAAAAAGGTAAAAAAAATATTGCGTTATGGAAGAAATTTAATAAAGAAGCAGACAACTTCAAGCATGTCATTTTAATTTTAACTCAAGTACAAAAATATGAAAACGTTGCATTGATAAAGGGGTTAAGGAAAACTTTGATCGCTACGACAGAATTAATATTATGCAAAAAGTTGGAAAATGGAAGATGCAAATTTTATAAAGTTTATAGCTGACGGGTGGGATGTCAAATACTAAAGTTGACTTGATTGTTAAGATGACATCAGAGTTAAAATTAATTACTTGTGTAGGTACCATTTTATGTTATAGTGTTCTAAATACGGATTTCTAATTTTCTCAATCAAATCGTTCTATATTAAGTAAAAAGTAGGTAGCAAAACTTTTCCTCGCGCACTCTCGACTTGATTTTTCCACAGAAAACGAATATCATCATCAGTCAATTGCAAAAGTATATATTTCGTCTCCATTTTAAATGTTCTAGTATTTTAAACTTATCGGCTATATTATTATTTACAAGAAGGGATCAACGTAACAAAATGGACTTAAAAATTAGTTAAACGTCACGTATGGAACTCAGAGATATTTCATGTGAACCTCTGACTCTGACACTAAAAAAACTGCTTCCACTGGTACTTTACTTATGGTATTTACGTAAAAGAGTTTAAAAATTGTACAATATTCTTCATTTAAAAAAAATCCTGATTTATGAAAAAATTTACCTGAATTTTCAATTTAGCTAATGAGGAATGTAATAGCCTATTTCGGCTTTTTGCCATAATTTTTATGGTCTATGTTACTCGTTTCTGAGTCATAATCCGTGGCATCGTCAGAATTATAGTATGCATAGTCATAGTCCGGACTTCGCGTATTACTTTCCTCTTCGTCATTTGAGTTGGATTTGCTCTTCTTAGTTCCTGCAGGCTTTATCACTGGATTTGGACTCGGCCTTTTATTATTTGGAGAGCTAATGATTGGTTTCTTTATCGAAAATGGTGCGGATGAAAAAGTAGGCGCTGGTGGGAATAGAGGCTTATCACTAATCAATTTAATTACTAAATGCGAGCCATTATTGGATGAACTGGTGGGAGATGGTTTGGGAAAGCTTGACGGAGAAAATGCTTTTTTCCTGATTTTTGCAACTTCGTCTTCAGAAGCCGTCACCAGTTCTGGTTCCTCTGTCGTTGTGGTTGATGATGAAGGAGTGGGGGAAGATGAGCCATCAGTAATTTCGGTAGTTCTGTAAGTGGTAGAAATTTTACCCCCAAGTTTGGTTTTTACATTAATTCTTGTAACTGGGCGGAGTGTTGATCCTGTTACAACGAATTGCTTCTTTGGGGGAGTAGATCCATCTTCAGGTTCAGGGGCATTTGTCTTTGGACGGATACGCTTAACTACTCGACGCCTGAGCTGAGGTCCGTTGCCTGGTGGGAGGGTTGGATTTCTGGGGCCTGTATTCAATACAAAGCATTAGAAATTCATAAAGAAATTATGCATTTACATTCACTAAATTGTGAATTGTAGACAAAAGGTCAAGGTCAGAGAAAAATTAGCAAAGTTGCAATGCGCAATTCAAGCGGGTACAAAAATTTCAGACTTAAAGTGCTATTAACTTTTTGACGGTAGTCCGTTTTTTAAATTAGAATCTGCGTGTGTCACCTTGCCCCAAACTCCATTCTTTCATACGGTTCACTGGGCTTACATAGTTTGTGCTTGAATGTACAATTCTGCCATTGCGTTTTGCTGAGTATTACGATAATTTTCAACATTGAATCACATACTTTTAAGTAGTTATCAAAGCATGGTTTTTTTGTTTCGTGAGGTCCGATATTAACTGAGATATAAATGATATAATCATCAATGACGACCACTGCCTTAGGCTGTATGCATGTGCTTATCAGTCAAAATCACTTTTTCATCCCTTTCCGTCTTTTCAGATAGTAAGACAAAACGTTCTCATACGATGTGTGAACACCGTACCTCTGCACCATTTAGTTCCTTTTCTAAAAAAAACTCCCAATAATCCTGACTGACACAAATAATTCCTTAAGGTCGAAATCAAACTTAAATTTTGGTAAGCCAATTTTTTGACGCCTGCTTATCCTAATTTCAGGTATACATACTCATAAGTAACACCACTGCTTGAAATGGAATGTCTTTATTTTATAAAATCAGAGACTTGTCGATGCTTATTCATCTTGTTATTTTTTGATTGAGTTGTTCATAATAGCAGTAGTGGACATACATCGTCATCGTCTCTTATATTCTTATGTTATTTACCAACTTACGTTTACGTAAGAATATATAACCTCAACTAAGCAGTGGAGAACACTGAAGACGATTTATCTTAACGATACGACATTCATTCATCATCATCGTCATCATCATCTCATCTGGGTCATTATTATTCTGCATTGCGCTCATTATCATAATCAAAAAATCTAAAGGTGCACTTTTGCTCGCTTTAAAGAACCTAAAGATTTTCTCGTCTTCTGTGCGTCTCCCTTCGTTCTGGGATTTATAAAGCTTTTACTCTCCAAAAATTCGATTAAGACGTGACCTTAATGCTTTCGAGGAATTTAGCCTATACAAATAACCATTATCGTTGGTGATTCACTCATTACTCTGCGTTTTGGCAATGTAGTAGAAAAAGCATAGTGGTACGTACACCCTTGTGTCCTTGAATTATCATATTCAGTTCCCAGCGACTCCCTTATTCCCAAAGAAGACGACACACTACACAAAAGTAACAACGAAGCTTGTGAAGATGATTGCTTTTTATGGAAGCTTTCGAGAGAGAGAGAAAAAAAAAGTTATGAAAAATGCAATAATAAAATGCACAATGCATTTTACTTAATGACTCGTAGTCCCAGTGCAAAGGGAGCTTTTCTACCAAAAATTCATAAAATCATAGCACGCAATGCATGTAGACAAGTTCGTATTATTTTGTACTCCCAAAATAAGCATAAAATAGAAGATGGCACAATTCCACTTCATTTCTACTAACCTTCACCGTTATTGACTCGATTTGCGGGAACGTTGCCTCTGCGATTATTGCTGCTCCCCTCGTTATCGTTAATATTTTGCTGTTCGTCTCCCCCATTTGGACGCACACGACGTCCGTAATTGCGTTCGTAGGGATTTTGCGGCTGCTTTTGGGAATGGTCAATTTTTTGCTGTTCTGATTTTTCATCCTTCCTCTGCAAAAAAATGACAATGCATTATGCATTAAAAACGCTTGAAAATATGAGCATCGCATTCGAGAAAAAAGTACCTGCTCTTTGAAGAAATTAAGGCTCGGGTCTCCCCTGAAAACGGAAGCTTCAGCGTTGAAAATCTCTTCATTCTTATGTTCAAGGCCGTCTTTTCCCTCGTCATTCACACGCGCCGATTCAAAACGCCTTCTTTTGTATTTCAGTTCAGGATCGAATTCTGTGGTACCATTTTGACGTGCAATAGCTTTGACACGCCTTCTGACTCCACGCCTCAGTGGTCTTGTAGAGTTGGTATCCGGGGCAATAGTAGACGACACGGGGCCAAATCTGGAAATGATCCTACGTCTGTCGAAAGTCACTCCTTGGGAGGAGGCGGTGGTCGGTTGAAAGTCTGGGGAGTGGGTTGTGCTCCTTACGCGATGTCTGGGACGGGGTGTTGATGATGAACCGGGTTCTTGGTATCTCTTCGTAGGTCCTGGAGCTGGTAACCTGTCGCCACTGACGGAAGGTGTACTTCTTCCAAAGAAAATGGAGAACTTTTCTGGACTTTTTGCAGTGGTCGTCTTTTTGAATAATTGGTTTTGCAAACGAACGGCCAAGGTTTGAGCTGTTTCCTGTTCTGCTGCTGCTGCAGTGGTTGGTGGAGGCGTACTGAAGGGCTCGGCTGTGGTAGGAGGAGGTACAGTAGAAAAGCCAAAGTTATCTCTCTGTGGCAGAACTGGCTGTTGGGGTATAGGGTTCAATGCATTTTGACCATTCGACGATCCATGAATATTTCGTGGCCGTAATGATTCTTCTTCAACGAATTCAGGGGAAAGTTGTGGAGGGAAGTCTCTAGGGGAGGATGATGCTTTGCTTCCCAAATCCTGCTTCTTTTGTTTTTGATTGTCAAAGTCGCTGAAGAAGTTAGTACTCCTTGAGAAATCATTATAGGTTGTAGTTTGCCTTGTTTCAATATCTTCTTCCGGTTTATATCTTCCAAAGTACTCGGTGGAAGTTGAGGGAACCTCAGTGGTTGTCGTAGTAGCCCGCGTGGTTGGAAAAGTGCTGGTCTCATATTGGTAATCAACGGTGGTGGGAGTCGCGGTGAATCTTGGCTTCACTGTTCCAGAGTTGGACTGGAAAACAAGGCTTGGTCGAATGGTTGTTGAAGTTGAGGTGGTTCTATGTTGCTGTTTATGTCTACGACCTGGGAATGGGTTCTCAGTGGGTTGTCGGTACTCTGGGGTAAAGTAGTCATCGGCAACAGTAGAGTGGAGGAAAAATTGCGCCGCCTTTGATGGTCTCCGTGTGCTACTTGGAATCCTGGTGAAGTAGTCTTCGTTAAATCGAGATGCTTGTTGCTGGAATGTCTGTTGAACGACTGGTCGAGCAGTAGATGGGACGTGGGACAAAGTAGTTCTGAAAGTGTTTTGGAAAATGTATGGCCTTGCAGTGGTGGTAGGTTTTCTCGTTGTTTGATACTGCTCAACATCATCTTTAGGGGTGAAGTCTTCTGTTGAAGCATCAAAGTCGGGAGGAGATGATGGCTGTTCAAATCCTCGACCAAAACTGTTTCTTGACGGGATGAACCC
>JAHZNI010001041.1:0-23200 GCA_027744415.1 Seira ritae
TAGAATATACAAATAGCAAGCACAGTGGGCCTTCCAAAAAATACGTACATTTTTGTAGCTCAATATAGTTGTACGCCATCGGCATCGGGAAGAGTATGTCGATGATGAAAGGTGAAAGCAAAACAGATTACAACCGAATTGAGCTCATATGCAAATCTTTTTCGGATGCATGTAGCTTCATTTGAAAATTTTCAAATGAATGCACTGTTTACTCACTCTTAGTTAGCAAAACCAGCATCAGCTAGGTGACCAGCAGAAACACAAATTAATTTATAGCTATCACAAGAAAGCATTACGTTGCTCCAACTTTCTCTAGGTAATCTAGAAGTTGTATCCAGGCGAAAATCATTATTGGGGCGGAATCAAAATATAAAATCAAAGATACGTGAAATGTCATGAGTCATGGTTCGTCCGTTCGTCCCCACACTTCGTGCTTCCGCCTCGCCCTTTTCTCTGATTTTAGGCAGGTATCAAGTACATAAGACGATTTTTAATCTTTAAAACACACTTCAGACCTTCCTGTGGTACTGATAGTTAACTAAAGAAAGTAAATATAATTGGAAATCCTTTAAAAGCTTTTAGAAGCACGAGATATTATTCTTCTTCCTTCCTAGAACTAACTGTATGAAAGAGATTGAAAATCTGACGTTTGTCCTTCCGCTTGTTCATTGAAGTGCTTTGTAAGCATTTTTATAAAGATCTTTAATTTTTTCTGCTTACTTTCCTTGTTGTTATTTCATTTTTTGTGAGCATTATTTTCTTTATTGCGTCTTCATTTTTGCCCTATAGGCCCGTTATGCTTTATACTTTTTTATCACATCAGTAAGTGCATGTATCTACAGTTTTTTAAGAAGCTCATAATGTAATATAGAGGTATATACCGTATCCGTAAACATCTTCACGGGTCTTCTCGAGAAAGTTCTTTTTAATTCGTTTGTAAATACTAAGAAAAGAAAGAAATGCAAAGGGAAAAGGACCAGAACCAGCCTCGGAAAATGTAACAAGGACTTCTCTTAAAGTGTGGGAGAGCTTGTATTTCTTTCAAAATGAAACGAAGAAATTCCATTTCTATTTAAGAGATTGCAAGTTTAGATATCGAGATGATTAACATGCTAAAATGGTATTCATTCTTTCATGCTTCCTCTTGATTCACTATGTTTCTCCACTAACTCACTTGAACGTTTGCGTCAAGTGGCACCGATGTAGGGAAAATGCAGAAAATGCAAAAGCTCAAGAAAGTTTTGCGAGGAAAGTAGGTATGTATGCCGAGCAAGGAGAAAATGAGAGAAAAAGAATTCCTGCAGATGACCGACCGACTGTTATGTTATTTTGTCAGGATAGTAGGAACAGTTTTTAGTTTTCTATATCATGATCAAGACATACATGCCAGGCTGACTGATTTTATTGCTGACAAGGTAAATTATTCTGATAAATATATGCATCTATATTTATTTGACCATCCTAAGAGAACTATACTTTTATCGTCACAGCTTTGCCGCTTCAATTCGATTTTGCCTCAAAGCAAGTTCAGAAAATGTCAAAGGTAAACTAGTACATATCATGAATTCATTTCCAATTTCTCGAAAGAGTTTTCAAAAATCTAATCAATTTGGATAAGCTTGTAGGTACTTGATCACGGAAAAAATACGCTTTAGCAATTGATCTTAACAAAATTCAGGCTAATCGGTCAAAGTATGCATGTATTGACGAAAATTCCTCGATAAATTGCATTTTTGAACTTGTGTATTTGTGTAGGCAAACATACTTTTGTCAAGCTTACAGATCCTCCAAAATCTATTCGGGTTTGTTTTTCTTAGAAGTCAAACAATAAGCGCCTACTCCATCTACTCTTTATTCATCATTCATGAAATGCAACTAGGTTTCATTTCCTTTGGAAGCAATAATAAAACGGTAAATGATTTTTTTGCGAAATCGCTTACTTCCCTTTCCGCAAACATTTTGTATTTCTGTGTTTTTCCTGTTTGGGCGTTTAATTGTTTATTCAACAATATAAAAGGCTGAAAAGTTGTTTCAAGGCATTCATGAATACATAGCAATGCATCCGCATTAGCTTACAATTTTGACGGAATCATTTGTAGCTTTTATAATAACGGTAATGGGGTCGAATGCCAAATGCATATTACTTTCATTTATGTATTTTATCCAATACAAAATGGTAAGAATAATATGACCTTTTCCGGTAACTACAGAATATGCACAACTTTTTTCCGGTATCCGGCCCTAGCCTAAATCACGCACCTATATTGATATAGACTGTATTGGCAACTAAAATATTGTAGTTTATGAAGGGAGTATTTACTCCCTGCATTTATTTACGATATTATTGCATAGGCAAGCTGAAGACATCCAATTTCATGTTTGGAACAACTAAAATATGTACATGCATTATATGCATTCATCATACTTGCATTTTCCACAATTATATGGAAATGTAGTTAAGTAAATTCTAGGCTGTTGAATACAAATCTTTTTTCCGTAAACATGAAGTTCCTTTAGAAATAACACGCCCCTCTTAGCTCTGTACTCACCCTCCCACCTGAATTTGAAAAAAGCTCAAAATTTTAAATGTTGAAAATCGCTAATTACTACACATCTCGGCTTAAATGATGTTGCCCTCTCTTTTACTTTGTGCCTGCATACCTAATATATTTGCAAACAATTAGTTTACTCATGCAAACGCCTACATGTTGTGTTGATTCACAAGCAAACAACCTTTTTTCCCTTGCGATAGCTTACGGGAAAATGAAGATTTACATACATTGTTCTACTGACATTATATTTACTTATGAAAAGCGAGCAAAAGTTTGGAGAGCATCGGGAGAGTACCATATTAGTCATATAGGTCATATTATATTAGGGTTTAAGTACGCATATATGGGTAAGCCTTAAGCTTATACTAAATGAAGAGATGGTGTGCTTGCGTGCGTCTCGTGCAGAGTTTCATTATATCATGGATGCATGCAACGATTATGCTCATTATAATTATTATTTAGTAGAGAATATAACAAGGAAACGTTTCATCGTGCCCAGTGAAAGTTTCCATGAAAGACGTTTAAGGGACTACGTTTGTTTCATCATGTTACAAAACGATGTTTCATCTTCCTTCATCACAAAAAATGTATCTTTTTCAGTTTGAAATTTGAGCCAAACATTTATGTCGAATGTAAATAATATGGATTCTTTACTCCAGCAACAAATATTTCAAAGATTTTTTTCTTGTCTTTGTTTCTTTTGTTTTTAGTCACGTTTTATTGTATCGCATTCACGCAGTTAATCTGTTGGCAAGTGGAACAGATGAAGACATTTCCTTTCCTTTTGAGTATGAATTGTTGGGATATTAGCACTCTTTCATCTTTTTGATGTCAGGCCCAAGCAAGTGTAGCTGAAAAAAATTTTGTGCTTGCTTCGTGTAAGTTGTTTGCATAGCAATATAAACAAAGTGGGGTTCATTAAAACACGAACAGTTTCTTGAAACACGATCCGAAATTGAATTAATTGCTTACCCAAAACATACATGGTGCATTAAATATGCTATCCGAAAAGCACTTACACATGTTTTACTTTCTTGTTCAGTTCAGTTTCAAGTGAAAGTTTCATCCGTGGGTTAACGACCCGCCTGCTCCAGTAGGTGGCCATGGCAAGAATTATTTAGAAGACGTTTTTTAATTCGTAAGGAAGTTAAATGGTAATTGAGCCAATTATTAGCGGTGATGGTAGTATGATTCATGATTTAATGAAGAGTTTTTGATCCAATTTTCCGTTAACCTGTAAACTTAAAACTCTCAACACTCTAAGAAAATGTCGCAATTACCTCTCTTTCTCGTTTGCCAACTACTCACTCATGTATGCACTAAAAATCTATCGATATGAAGGAAAGTGTGTGAAAGTAAAAATTTGCATGATATCGTCTTTAATCTAGAAAGGATAGTTTTTTTCGCGAGAGTGCCAGCAATTCATTGACGATCATTAGTAACTCAAATATTTGTTCAGAATGATTCTTCTTCCCTAAGAATCAATAAAAGAGTCCAACTTTCTTTTATGAAGGTATTCCTAAATTGAAAAAAAACGCTGAGAAAGACGAAAAACATCTGCGGGTACGTATGCATGTAAGTGGGTATGAAAAGGTATAAAACTTTTTAAGTAAGATTGGGTAAAGTTATACTCACCACAACGTCTTGGCAAAAAAATAGTAATCGACAATGAAAAGAAAAACTTCAGAGAAGAGAAGATATCTAGCCCTTTTTAGAATTCCATTGGTGAAAAATTTCCTTCTTAATTGCACTGCCTCCAGAGCTGTAATGATCGAAAAGAGAGCGGGAGAGATAGAAATAGAAAGAGAGTGACTTTTTTGTTTAGTCTGGGAAAGGAAGAAGGGGAGGAGAGAAAGAAGAATAATATGTAACACTAACACTTTTGCATTTTCCTTTTTGTGTTCCAGTTGTGGGGAAAATTTGGGCCATCAGACGACGGAGTCATTATAGAAGAAGGGATTCGTGAGAACGTGCTTCGAGATCGATTGTCCCATTATCCACTTTTATTTGGTGTGACCAAAGCAGAGATGTTGCCTTCGCTAAGTGAGCATGATGCAGTTTATGGACTGGAAAATGAGAAACGTAGAGAAATCCTGAGGGCGTTTGTAGAAAAATATTACAGGTAAAAAAAAGTTTTCGAAACCATTTCACTCAGTCCCTCTCTTATTTTCCACTACATTCCCTGAGTATACATGAGCTAGTCTGTAGTCTTGACTTTCGAAAATGAAACCCACGCTTCTAGAGAAAGTCTCAAGATGAGTGAGGGTGTATGGGTGAAAACCGCGAGAATCTGGTATTCCTCCATTCCCATTTATTTAAAGTGAGCGCCTCGCGCAATTATGTATTTCTGCTGCTTCTGCGTTCCATTTAAATGAGGCTGGAAGGAGGAAGAGTCAATGAAAAGAAAGAAAGTTCTGCACTACTGTATAGTTTCCATGGCACACACACATCCACATTGCCATAAACGCAGTAGGGGTTCCAGCAAAATATATTCTGAGGAAGGACCAGAGAAGAATGGTAAAATCTGAGGAAACTACTCATAGGTCTTTTGTACGCTGCAACTAAATGTTATTTTCCTGCAATTTTAGCAAAACTTTGCATGATATGTTGTCGCTCACTTGTAATATATGTTTTGGGCAATGGAGCTCTAATGCCGCCTTTGATATATAGCAATCAACGCTCAGAGGGGAAGAAGATGTGCTACTACCCAATATGCAGCGAACGTTATAGAAGGAAATTGTCTGTGATTCCAAGGATAAACATTGAGTCCATCCAGAAAGCCCTGGTTATTTAACTTTATAAATAAGTGTCACATTGGGGAAGACGCAATATATATAAAACTCCCATTTTTTACTTTCACTCCTCTTCATAATATTCGCATTAAAAATAAAATGTGTTTGTACTTTGAATATTTAGATGTCCGACTCTATTTCATACTATACTGTATCATAATAGGCATTCCTAATATACTAATGTACTGTACCTCAACGAAAAGTTTTTTAGGTTTAGCATTTCGTTGAAAAAGAGAAATCTGCAATAAGCACTGTTTTATCAGAAGAATCTTCAAAATGTAAATAATGGTAAAATCATACTTTTCACTTCGTATTACTCAGAAGAGACTTCATGCTCATTTTAGGGTCTGTTCAAATAAGAACCTTTTATTATCCTACCATATCACGTGAGAGCTTTCATGAAGCTGTTCATCAATTCCATTTTCTGACAATCCAGGGCAATATCTTTCCAAAGTATATTTTCGATGAAAGTCATTATGTATTTGTGTTCAACAGCCAATGCTCTATGTTTTATTACTAAATTTAAACACAACTGAAAGCTCTGGGTTAGGTAAACAACTTTAGTGATTTTTTAGTTCATACTGTTTCAAGGGGAGCTCCGCACAGTGGTGCTATTTGCGAATTTGCTTGAAATTCTTCATTCTAGTTTTTATATTATATATAGGAAACAAAACCTATATTACTAACGCGCGCACCCGAATGGAAACAGACAAAGTAACAAAGTTAAGCCTTCAACTTGAATTTATGAATGGATCACAAAGGGATATTACATATAACAAAAGATGATATGTATTAAATAAAGGAGCCTGCAGTAGTACAGGAACGAGTAAAACGCAGACAGTGCACGATAATATGCATTGTATTTCATAGGTATTCAGGTTATTGTAAAACTCAAACTGAAGTGTACTACAAACGATTAGTAATTTTACAGGAAAAGATATGGATTTTGAAGCATTCACTCTTTTCAAATTCCATTTCATGTTCATACATGAGTGCTTATAGCGTGTTTTTCTTTCTAATGACAGCTTTCACCGGAACGAAATCATGGCTGCGGCGATTCATGAGTACACGGACTGGGAAAGACCGATCCAAGTAAGATATACATAGATAAGATCTGTTCTTTTATTTCATCTTATCCTGAACCACCGAATTCCAAACCTTTGATATTTTCTTGGAAATCTGGAAAATTGCTGCTGGCCCTGTTCACACAGGCAATATCGCATGTATGTCGGTAGCTGTAGCAGCAATTGCGCGTCCTTTTCAAGTCATTAACGGGAGTTGAGAGAGAGCTCCCATTTCCAATTCAGCATCCCTTTATGCGGTGTTAATGATCTCTAAAATTTTCTATTGTTTTCCCCAAATTCTATTTTCCTTATCTGAACAGCACCCCATCAGCGTACGTGATGAAACCCTGGATGCATTAGCAGATGCACAGGTGAGTAGATAAAATATATACTTACATAACATCTTCCTCTTATGTCTACCCGTTATCACGTCATTATCACTTTTACTATTTTATTTTCGTGGCGCTCTTCATTTCAAGTCTGTTGAACGACCAAAGTCATTCCAGCGTATCGGCTTATGAATGGCGAAAATTCGACTGATAATGCATGTCTGTAATTATTGCTTTCAGGAAATATATAATTTTTCCCCAGCAGTATTTATATGCAGTCAAGTCAGCGATAAAAAAAGTAACAAAATGTAACAGAGCAGAGCCGAGGTAAGGTGTATCCATAAACGAATGAATCGAATAGAGTAGTAAAATGTTCGGACAACTTTTTCGTGTTTCACTTCAAGAGAACTGTCCTCTATCACCAAAAATATATTTTTTGATACACCAAAAGTCCCGAGAATTTCCTGAGGATTCACATTCACCCACTCAGAACATCTCTATGTCTATGTACTGCATACTGCATCCCAACTCCGAAGCCATCACCTATGCCGCATATTACGGGCAAGATGGAAATCACAAAGCAGTAGAATACATACTGTAAAATAACACAACCGTCCATATAGAAACTTATAAAAAATACGGTGGACCACCAATGTATGTTCCTCTTTATAGTTTCTCCCCACAGGTCGTAATAAATCTTAACCAAGTTGACATTTATATTCCCCAAATGACCCTATGCTGGGCCACTTTATATCGTATTATTACTATAGCAAGTTTCATATCAAAAATAGAAAGGAAGATCCTACAAAATACTTCATTCTGTCCTTCTGATATCTCATCTAATTCATGTATGTATTCCTTGTTTGCTCAATTCCGCCTTTCAAAGTGTCGTCTAATATGTAATGACATAACAGTAGTAGTATCACTGGGTTCATCATGTTGAAACAACAAAATGCTGTATAAATATTGTACGAGTTTGGCTACCACCCATCAAAACACACGTGACCCATGCCATACCATGGTCATTTCATTTTACTCTACTCTGTCTACCGCGATTTCACTGCTTTCTCCGAATCCATATTGACAGACAGGGAAAACATCAGTTTAGTATCCGCCGCATTATCGGCTTCCTTCCGTTGAATTTATTTGTCTTGTCTGTGAAGAGTCGAGTCGAAAACACAAAAGTAATAATAATAATAATAATATCATGTACTTCACAAAACTAGTAGAAATGGTCATGGTTGCTGTAGTCCTTATGGCATCTTTCTTGTAAAGATGAAGTCATTGCGAAATTCTAGTCCATGGTCCAAGTCCATAAACGAAACGTGTGCTCGCCTTCCCCTAAAATAATATGTGGTTGAGCGTGGTCAACGGTGCTGTGCACATGTCAAACTAATTTTTTCTGACGTGGCTTGGTTTCCACTTCCATTCCAGTTTCAGAGAGGATAATGCAAGGTGGGCAAAAATAACAAGAGCACGAAATAAAAAAGCAACTCATGGGAGGGAGGAAAAATCATGTTTCAGAGGAAATACAAATAGATAGAATTTGCTGAGCAAGCAAAATTCTCACTTAACTAACGCTAAATACAAAACACGCGACAACTGTGCGTATGTTCTTAGGCATGTAGGTATGTATTTTAGTTTTTGTTGTGTTGTGTTATGTTGTTACTGTTACTTCTTAATGGGGGCGGGGGCACATACATACATGATCACTGGAGAAAGAACAAAGTCTGTGGGACTTAACCAGGCGTGAGTTATACAGAGGAAACACATGATGTTACACTGAGACGTGCTTGGCCGAAGATATGTTGGCTTTGGCTTTTCACTTTCTCCTTACACCCGATCAAGTTCAAACTTTTTACTTACCCAGCAAAATAAATAGTAAAAGATGGAAATCTTTGAGATAAGATGAAGTTGTTATTTTGTTGTGTATTTGTGGTGGCATTCAGTGGAATGTAATAGTTTAACAATTGTAGGCCCACATACAGTACATATGTCATGTTCGGTCATGTGCGTACTACTACTGCTAGCACTTGGTCCATAAATCCTTTTCAGAAAAAGTAGGCTGAGATGAGAACACCGCATGGCAAAATAACCACAATCACAGTCACCAGAAAGGCTTCAAATGATTATGTTATTTGAGAGGATGTGTCACTCATACAGAAGATTTCTCTTTGGGATTAGAGTCATCTTGGAATTTTCCGTTGCTGATGGCGAGCGAGATCATTTTCTTTTACACGTAACGATTAAAAAAAAGCTGTGTCATGTCACTCACACAGCAAGAAAGATCCATTTCCTTTTCTCGCTGGAGTGTTTTAAGCTATATACCTGTCACAGATATCGTACCATTGGCGTATGTAACTACAGCTATGCTATAGCCGCAGGTGATGGCACTTACCTACATAATACTACATGCACATTGAAATATGAACTTCGTCGAGCTTAATCATACGCCTGGCAGCACAATGTTATATCGTTCTTCGTGATTCCACGATTTGATAAAAAATAACTATATTGCGTTGCTTGGTTTCGTATTGATCGTGAGAAAGTATTAGATTTGAGAAGGAGAGCATCGATCATCCATCCTTGTACATGTAGGCATCTTATGCGCATAATATTATATTTATTTTTATTTTCTCCAAAAAAAGATTCTGAGCAAACTAATATGCAAAGGCAGCTGGAATTAATCCAACTAAAGTCTATAATGAAACAGGATGTCAGGGAGGATGCAGAGTTCTTTGAGATTAAAAAGCGGGACTCATTGCTCGTAAAATCCATGTAATGTACATTTTGAAGTGCCTTGTAGCGAAAAAATATCACTGAATTAGAGCGAGCTTGGAGGATGATAAACATGTTATGCGAAATGAAAAAAATGAGAAATCTTAAAACTGACAAGAACCCTTATTTCCTTTTACCTCTGCTCTGCTCTGCTCTGCCGCTTTCTCAAGGAGTAAGACTAACGATAAAACAGAAAGGATCGAATAAATAGGGTAGCAGCGCTGCTTCCCATTTCTCCTCTCGTTCTCTTTTTGAATAGAAGCGGAGAGATGAAAGATGAGTCTTTCACCTATTCTTTTTTATTTGTATTTATTTTACTTTGTACGAGAGCCAAGTTGAAGTTCCATAGCGAAAATGTTTAACTTTTGCTTGAGCATGTGCCTATATTTACCGAAAGTGACATTGTTATTTGCATTCTTTTACGTACTTGAGTCGAAAAGTATGCAAACGAAGAAGAGCGCCTTTTTCTTTCGCCGGGATGAGGAAGAAGGAGAAGAAAAAAGAAGCAAAAAAGCTCTTCTTTTTTTTACTGCTGTGTAGCAGAGTAGTAGTAGTATAGTGGCAATATTCTGTGTGTTTTTTGTGAATGCGTAGTTTATGATATTACATGGAAGGTGTAATGGCGCGTCATATTTCTCCTTCATATTTTCATGCAATATTTTTTCATATTTTTATGGATTCAGGTTGTAGCCCCATTGATCAAAGTTGGAGACTTACATTCTAATAGCAGGTCATATTTCTACGTCTTTGAATACCAGTCCAAGATGTCCGACTACCAACAGGTAATGCACTGCATAAATTCTTTTGAAATTTCAGAATACATCAAGGAAAGCTCGAAGAAAAGTTTCCATTGTTCAGTTCACTGTACTACCTATGTATGCTACAACATTGAATGTGAACGAATGCACTGAATGGAGAATAAAATGCAAAAGGGAAATACTTTTCCTCGCCATGTATGTATGTAAGGTAGAAGTAGAAGAAACTTTTTTATCTTTCGTTCCCCTCTGCTCGTGGAAGCTGGATATTTTTATGTGAAGTGTTCATTCTATCATATTATCGTTATTACTATGATTATTTTTATAAGAAAGAAAATGTTAAATGTGACTTTATTGAACTTTGATCTGGATTACCCATAATATCTCTCGTGAATGACTTTATCTTTGAATGCTTATCTCTCTACTCTGCTTCCCCTTCATCTTAATGGGAATAGGAAAATGGAAATTGGAAAGGAGGGGAGCCATACCTTTCCTATTGGAATAATTTTAAAATCGCAGGGTCTATCTAGATCTTCTGCCGGCTTTTTCAAAAGAAGTACTACTTTCGTGATTATTATTAAAATTGGAAAGGAGGGGAGCCATACCTTTCCTATTGGAATAATTTTAAAATCGCAGGGTCTATCTAGATCTTCTGCCGGCTTTTTCAAAAGAAGTACTACTTTTGTGATTATTATTGCTACTATGCGAACTGCAAAACCAGCATCTCTTTTATGAAGTCTGAGAGAGAGAGAAGAGAGAGAGAAAGTCGCGTAAAATAACGATTTCTTTTTTCATCCCGGAGATTTCTCGGTGGTGGATGAAGAAGAGGAGAACGCAGTAAAAAATAAAATCCGAGAAAGCCATATGATTATTTTATGTCACTGATTGTGACTGCATAAAAGATAGTAAGAATGATGGTTTTGTCCATTCGCCTCGACTGTTTTCAGATGTGATTGCAATGGAAATAAAGCGTGTGTGGAAGTGGCTCCTCTAAAAAAAGTCCAAGTGTTTGCGGGATGCGTACGAGAGTAATATAAAGTATAGCTTTCTTCATAAAGGGAAAAGATGCTACTAAAAAGTATTATTGAGCTGTGTAGGAAAAACACAAAATGGAAAAAATACATGATTTTTCAAAGGTATAAAGTTGATATTATGAGAAATTGCTCAAAAAACCTTTCTTATTTCTTGAAGGACCGTTGGAATTTTCCTCTACTACATATTACTAAATAAGAAAACCATATTTTGAGAGTAGTTCGGTTCAGAAAACTTACTTGCTTTCGCTCAGTCCCAGAAGAGAAATGGGCATGAGAAGTGGCTCCTCTAAAAAAAAAGTCCAAGTGTTTGCGGGATGCGTACGAGAGTAATATAAAGTATAGCTTTCTTCATAAAGGGAAAAGATGCTACTAAAAAGTATTATTGAACTCTGTAGGAAAAACACAAAATGGAAAAAATACATGGTTTTTCAAAGGTATAAAGTTGATATTATGAGAAATTGCTAAAAAAAACCTTTCTTATTTCTTGAAGGACCGTTGGAATTTTCTCTACTACATATTACTAAATAAGAAAACCATATTTTGAGAGTAGTTCGGTTCAGAAAACTTACTTGCTTTCGCTCAGTCCCAGAAGAGAAATGGGCATGCAATGGAAGTAAAAGTTACGTACATGCATACATACTATGTGAACTGTATGGCGCTGAGTGAGTGAGTTTTTTCCAGTGGAATGAAAAAAAGTTACAAATTTTTCAACCTTTATTTCCTTCCCTTCCCTGCACACATTTTATCTTGAAGTTTTGTCTCTTCACTTCATGTATGTGTGTACATACTGCTAACTTTAGAGAGAGAAAGATGCAATAAGATATTTTCCTTAGCTTTCTTGAGTTTTGCTGCTACGACTTATATATAGCACGACGGCCGAGAGAGAGAGAAAAAAAGCTGGGTTTTGGTCCATGTCGCATCTAATCGAACTCATCCAATAGCCTTTCTCCCTCTTCGATTTTTATTGTAGGTTTTGTGTAAGGTAACCACTTTTCCATTTTTCTAGTTTGACGACGACGACGACACTCCAAAACCCACCAAAGAAAAGATGCCTCTTTTAAAAAAATGGAAAAGGCATGTGGGGTTTGTTGGAATTAAAGTTACTCGAGGTTTTTATGTGAAGTATCCAACTTATTTTTACATTCCATCTGCACTTTTGAATGGCCATAATATCCAGAGCTCTCCGATTCAGTGCATTCATTCTAATGACGCGTCATATATGTAATGTAGGAAGTGGACGGACACATACGTTTTTTAACTATTTCACATAAAGAAGGAAGCCTGAATGCACATATTTGTATTTGTATATTTATTCGGAATCCAGAGACTGGGCTGTGTTCATGGAGAAGACTTGGTGTATGTGTTTGGAGTGCCACTTTACTTTTATGGAAATGAGGCAGCTTCTTCGTCTTCCGCAACAGTAAGCCATGGACGAAGTAGTAGTGGTGGTGGTGGTCTGGATGGTGGAGGAGGCATAACAAGCAGCGGTAGCATCCTCTCTACCAACGCTATCGGCAATCGTAGTGGAACTAACGAGTCAGAGGATAAACGTCAAAACTCTGGAGAATTCATCTCGTTATGGGAACCTGGGAGTCATCTCGGCTATTTCTCTGGAAATTTTACGAAAACGGAGCTCCAGTTATCACAGACTGTGATGCAGTATTGGTCCAGCTTTATAAAAACTGGGTATGAACTCCACTGACTGAAATACATATGAAAAGGGAAATGAATGAAGTATGTATGTGTATAAAAGACAGAGACAAACAGAAACCCACACGTTTCACACAAGGAAGCTCATTCTCGTGGGTAATAATAACATAATATTATGGAGAAAATGAGGAGTGGGAAAGCACCAGAATGAATGCCATCATAAAAAGTACTTATGATTTCTTAGTAAGCTGATGTCTGGGATATATGAAAAAAATAATGGCAACTGTTATATTAGGTTCTATGAATATGATGAAGTTTATCCTGCATATCAAAATGTTTACTCTGCCAAATCCAAATTTTCCATAATATTAATTTTGTAACGACCGATCCAAACCTTTGAACTAATGTTCGTTACACACAAGACGCTTCGCTGAGTCGAAATCAGCATTGAAATCATGAAAGAAGCTCATATAAGGCTTTCACTCGAGGTCCTGGCGCTCTTCCTGGAAAGAATATCAACTGCCTACATCCACTTTTGAACTCATAGATTATTCCGCGAGATAATGATAGTGATGAGATGAGCCTGACAATTTTTTTCTAGAATAAGAGACTCGCTTCTGAGAAAAAAGGTTACCTAAGCTCAGGGCTCAGAGGAGTCTCATATATTATGTATTGTATATACATTTATATTTACTTATATGTATTATATAGAATGTGAGGTGATGATGTATGCCTTGTTAAATATATCTTCATCAATTTTTCTCTACAAATTGAACGCAGAAATCCAAACGAAGAAAAATTTGACGGTGACTCGAACCCTTGTGAAAGCGCGCCTAGCAGCAGTCGCTCATCATCGAGTAACGAGAAATCCTCGAGGCAAAGAGTTATCGATTGGCCTTGTTATGATCGTCTGTATAAAAAATATTTGACTATAGGTGAGTGGATGTGAAACAAAATGAAGTTGTTGTGTTTTCCCATCAACCATCACCATCCCCTAACCCAGCCAAAAATATCTCATTCTATCTATGTATTACTAGAGGAACTTACAATATGTTAATCCTTTGCAATGGCAATTATTTTTCCTCAGATTCAAAACCCAAAGTACGAAGCCATTACCGAGCGCATAAATTATCCTTCTGGCTGCATCTAGTCCCAGACTTGCAAAGAAATGGTTATGGAGTTCCCAGTGGTCATCATACCGTGAACCAGAATTCCATGTCTCCATCCTCTTCAGCAAACAACGCAATTCCTGTGCATCCGAACTCAGGCCTTGTAATTCTACCCCCTGAAGATAACCCCGCACATAATTCCTCAACTCCGCCACCACCTACGATCCAGTTGGTTGGCCCTGCTACTATGTGGGAACATACGAAAAAACAACGTGGTACTTTCTATCAAGGTAGGCAAACATTTCATCAGACTATTTAGTTGTTGATTAATGGAATGCACGGATTCTTCATCGTATGGAATATAGAGCGGATAAAAATTTGACCATTCTGCTCACTTTACAAAAAGTTACTTTTTAGCTTGCAAATATTTCACTTGAAAAAGCTTTAAGTGAAGAGCATCATTCAAATTCATAACATTATTGACATGCTTCTGTACATAAGCATGGGTAGGGGTAAGCATAAAAAAGTTATCAGTGGATCTGCTTTTATTGACCCAACTAAAGTCTCGATGTTTATCTTGTAACTTATTTGTGCAACATGACGAATGTCATTCATTATTAACTCATTCAATGTCTCCTGAAGCAAAATACAGCTCTGATGAAGATTTTTTTTCGCGATATTTCAATAAAAAGAAAAATCGATTTACCCGGAAATTGCACCTTCTCTGGCGGTTTGTCCGGGAAAAGTTGACAAAATAACGCGGTCGCCTCATTTTTAGTTACTCGGTTGCTTTGGGTTCAGCTAAATATTACTTTACCTTTTATTGATTGCAGGGAATTCCGACTCTGACCACGGTGATGCGGACGGGTTTCATATGTACTCGACAGCCCTATCTGTGACGATAGCCATTGGCTGCTCCCTTCTTATCCTAAATATTCTTATATTTGCTGCGTTTTATTATCAGCGCGACAAAAGGAGGACGGAAGAGATGGAAGATTCTCCATCACGAGAACCGGGTTCTGGTATGTCCCCAAGATCCCATTCCAGCCATGACCATAGTGGCTCCCAGGGTGGCGGTGGAGGGAACGGTGGAATGACGTACTCGAAAGCGGATATTATTTCACTCCCTCGGAGGAAAGAGAATGGGCAAATTGTACAAATGGGACAACAAGCTCATCACCATCATCACCACCCTCCATCAGCTCATCAGCATCAGCAGCACATGCCCATGCCAAATATTTGCGGTGAGTTACCTCCTCTGGGCCCACATTCCTCGACTGGCTCCGATTCCGGTGGTGATTCATACGGCGGCGGAGCGCCAACCTACTCCACTGGTACACTGAAGAAGCAAACAGGAAGAGCACAAGTCCAGCAACAACAACAGTCAAATTTCGAAATGACCATGCCGGATGCAATCATCTCTGCTGCCATGATGAACGTCCAATTTGATGATTCGCCCGAATGTGGCAGCATCAAAGGAATTAGAAGGTCGAGCTTAACCGTGAAGGATCAATCTGCAGGCTCTTGTACCTACACATTAGCAAATAGCGGAGGAAAAGGTAGTGACGTAGGAAGTATTCAGTATGACAGTGGCTCGAGAACTGTGCCGCGTCCACCGAAGCGTACCACGCCAACTGTCAAGTTCGGTCCGGAAACTAATTTGGAAAGTCCAGCTTCCGGAGCATCTCCAGCCTCATCAAGTCATCATGGACCAGCTCCTCCTCCTGGCTTTGGCTCACAAACTTTGAAGCCCTCATTAAAGAAAAGTCTTAATTACTCAACAAATGCTGATGAGCTGCGAGTATGAACTGCTACAGCGTCTACTTCCTCAAAACTCTGCGGATCTCGTCTTCGCGACTCAACTCTTTTCTCTCTTGACAGGCGAAATTCATGCGTCATTTTAATTATAAATGAGTTAAGCATATAAGGTAGTTTTAAAAGTTTTCAAAGGATTAACACAGGGGATACACACGTAAACTCTACATGTATGTATGAAATGGAAGTCAAGAAAACGACCTATGCATATCTCTCATCGTCGTCTCACTCATTCCCTCTTTTTTTATCCGCTTGTTAGAGCACTAATGAACTTGAGATTATACATTCAGTCCGATAGACGATTAAGCATAAAAACAATTAACGTTCTAGCTAGCTATCATCAAGCAAAAAGCTGGAAATTTCGCCGTACCACTACACTGCTACACTTTTCCGCTTGGTTTGCACCATCTCAAAAATTGCCGTAACTTTTTCCTTTCCAGTTTCCTGTTAGTTTTTCACTGACTTGACTTTTACTTTCGCTTGGGTTTCGAGCTGCAATGGCAATAATGCTTGCTTGTGCATCCATCCATCCATTCACTTGACTTTTGCAGAGAGGCCTATCAAGTGCTTTAGAGTTTATGTAAGCAGTTCAAATAGAAAATAGGACGCGTCCTACTACATTTCAAAGTAGAAGACTTCCAGGCGGAAGTAGAACACATTTCGCAATAGTCATTCCCTGACTCACTCACTCACTCACCTTTTTTGTCGGTACGTCTGGAACATCCGTTGTCCCTCGGCTAGTACTATTTCCACAACAGCATCCTGTTCACAAACACAAGCAAGCATATAGTCGCAAATTACACTTAGTTTTCTCCAATGTCCAAAGGTAAGTAGCAAGTGCATGCCTATGGCGAAACTAGAATCTCTTCATTGGGTACTTTCCCTACAGCTTTTGTAACTAATTTAACATATTTCTCCTGCATTCTTCTTTGCCAATTCAACTCAAGGCGAATGAATGACGATGATTTAATTTTTGTAGATGGAACCACGTGTGACAAGTTTTCCAATTGCATTCGCGAGAGGCTGGCTATACACACAGACGCCAACTCTGCCTTTTCGAATTCCTTATTTCCCCCCAAAAAAGTTCGGCCGAGAGCTAACTGATCCGTGAAACTGAATTTTTTTAAAACTTTTTTCATCCAAAGTTTTTGTTTTATTTAGGCTAACAGAAATTTCCTATTTTTAAACTTTTTTTCCAAAGAAAAAAGTTCAGCCCGTCTAGTCTAGTAGCAGGTGAAAAGTTCAATCATATTTTTTTTGGCTTGGCTCTTTAGTCTAACGATGAAAGAATAACTTTCGTTTCAATTTCTTCACTCTCGTTAAAGAAAACTTTAGTGAGCATTTCGCAATCGAATTGGCAGATTTGGCGATCGCAAAAAATTGCTGAATGCCTATATGGAGACAATGTTTGCCAATTTTTCGCTATCGGCAATTATATTGTTTGCACAAATGCTATTGCCTAAGTCAACTCCTGTGGGGGCAAAATTATGTTTAAACGAGGGAATGAGGTACATACCTATACTATTTGGAAAGTACATGGGAAATATGCGAAGGTAAGAATTGATTGTCAGTATTGTCGCGCTCTCCCCTGACTTCATAAAGTGCCAAAATGGAACCTGTTGTGATATTATATGATTAATGATAGAGTTGGTGACATTAGTGGAAAATAGTCGAAATGTGCCTTTCATACAGTTTATAACTTTTGTATAGATATACTACAAACAAACCAGGTAATAATGATTCCAGATTTAGAATTTAAAAAATATATCATACCTTGTTAATCATTTTTATCTTACGAACGCACTCATTCAGAAAGTTATAGTTATCTATCTTTTTTTAATTTTAAAGATATCCTTAATCTCATTATACTAAGAGTATATATTTACATAATTTTAAGGCTTATCAATTTAGTATCCTCTGCGTATGTATTCGTTAACCGTTCTAGAGATAAGAAATTAAGATGTAGAGGTATTTTAATGAGTTTATCTAAAGCTGCGCTCCTTTGATGTTGATGTCAAGTTAAGTTTCAGATACGACGCATGTATGTCCCAAAATTATTCAAAAACAAACCTAGCCATTATTATTATTATTCCCCTCGTTGCTAGGTTTGTTTTTGAATAATCTTGTCATGTCCTTTCACCAAAAGAAAACAAAAACCCGGCACACAAATAAAGGATGAAGCCATCCGGGTCGGTATAATCAAAATGAAATGAAGCCATAATTTAGGTACCTTTTATCAATCCAATCTAATTATACACATACATACATACATTACGGTTAATGCATTTACTTTGTACATTAGTGTCACTCGAATAAGTTAATTTAATACTCAATTTCATATTCGTATATACTTGAAGTAAAATCTTGGCAAATAGTAGAAAATAGCGTTATTTCTTTAAATAATATAATTCCGGTGAAATATTAAATACAACATATGATTATATAGCAGCAAGGTAAGTACAGGTATTAAGAATTAAAACTGATCATGCGAATAATGGGTGTTGCACATGTCATGTCATATACAATTACATATTTAGCTAAGCAAGTTTAATAAATGTTAACTGTGTAGGCTAAGGTAAAACTGTAAAACCAAACAAAAATGAGAAGGTTGTAATAAAAAAAATACCTACTTCTGTCAAACACCACCAGACCAGATCAAGAGACTTACTGATTTCGTGGAAAAGCAGTACAAATCCACAAAATAAGCTTTTGTTATCGACCATCTTCCATTGAATTGATCCACCACCAGAGCCAGAGCCATCCCATGCTAAAGGAAGGAAGCGCACCGGGGAAGGCTATTTAATTTGGAAGCTTGTTATTTACTCTTTACAAAAGGAAGAGGTTGTATGGGAATGGGAATCTCGGAAGCGGACTTATTAGTTTAAATGCGAACAACAACTGGAAAATCGGTAAACAGTCAGTCACAATCACAATACATACAATACAATTGACGTATCATTCCGGGATCTTTACTCCATCCATCCCTCCATTTGCAATACTATTTACGATCTCATTGTACGCCGAGTGTGGGGAAAAGCTTTTCATTTAATCCTTTTAACAAATACCCTCACCGTCGTGATCTCGGTGCTTTTGTTGTTTTGTTCGGAAATGTGTAATGTAATGCAATGCAATGGAGTGACGCAGAAAAGTGGGTGTAAGGATTTCTTTGTAAAGGAAAATAATATTAACGCGTCGCATTCGGGAAAGGGGACAGGAGAGCCATCGAAATTGAATCAATTTCAAAGGGCGGCATTGGATTTTATTAGACAAGAACCTACTTCCTTCCCCTTAGGTGGCTAACATAATTTAGGCGCTTTTCACTGCTAAACGATTCCAACTCGAGTACTTACATAGATGCTAGGTACATACTTAAATACTTCTCATAAAATGCAAGTTACGGTTACGGTATTCACAATCCACACACACACACATACAATCGGTCCTAATAAAGCTACCAACATTCTGACTAAATGACATTCATCTCGCTTCACACAAAGGACTCGAGTACGTCGCATTCGGGAAAGGGGACAGGAGAGCCATCGAAATTGAATCAATTTCAAAGGGCGGCATTGGATTTTATTAGACAAGAACCTACCTCCTTCCCCTTAGGTGGCTAACATAATTTAGGCGCTTTTCACTGCTAAACGATTCCAACTCGAGTACTTAGATGCTAGGTACATACTTACTTCTCATAAAATGCAAGTTACGGTTACGGTATTCACAATCCACACACACACATACAATCGGCCCTAATAAAGCTACCAACATTCTGACAAAATGACATTCATCTCGCATCACACAAAGGACTCGAGTCTCATATCTGTGAGAAGCAGTGGGATTAAGTAGCTTTCATGTTCACAGCCGCTTTCATGAAATCCTATTCCTAGGAAAAGTTATTTCGGAAAATGTTTGGGGAAAAAATGAAAGTTTTAATGACGTGATTGACGTCAAACTTTACAAAGTTAGAATTTTCGTTTCCACTCGAGATGTTTACGGAATAATTTGGAAGTTCATTCATTAGACGATTCTTTGATATCCAATTATCATTGCTCTGATGATCAATGTATGTAGATGAAGTAACACTCACCTTGTTCATTCTTTCGTTCGTATAAATAATCGTTACCAGCTCATCAGTTTGGTTAGTATATAAGTTTTTGTGGCACAAAATTAGATTTTTCTTGGCATTATTTACTTATAAATAATCGAGTAATGGCTCCTTTTGCCCCAGATCCCATAGGAATTATCCAGCTGAAGATTTTTAACTCTCGTACCATTTTTTTGTGTTATTTTTTAAGCTTCTCTGGCTTTGGCAGCTGATAAATACAATGTTTCTCTATGACACATTAAAATTATGCAAATAAATAATATTACAGGGATTATTCTCCACTAGATCTAGGTCAGCATGGGAAATCCTATTTCAACGCTGTCTGTCAAGTCCCTTAACAAGATTACATGGGTTTCATGGAGTTAATGGGTGCGAGTGGAGGATCCTATAAAGGGAGTGCTGCTTTTTTATATCCATCGCATTCGATCTCTTCATTCATTTTCTAAGTTTCATATCTGCTCATCTTTAGTGCTTTTTCTGGAGCTCTGCTGGTGCCAATTCCAATTCATATTTTTGGGAGCTAAAACGATCTTCTCGTTTATTGTGGCGTAGCAGAAGTGAAATGCCTCCTGTTCGAGTTTTCGAGCACCTACATATCCATACCACGCTGCCGTTACTACTACTACACCACTCACTAAGCTATAGTAATAGTAATGCTATGTATGCTTTTTTATTATTACCAAAAGAAGAGAAAGTGAGTTAAAAGGATTGTGAATTCAATTACACTCTCACTAGGCTTTATTGGCTCGGTCAGATCAGATCCTTTTCACTTTTTCCCCTAGTTAGTTGCCTGCAAATGTATGGCAAACGAGTGAGTGTGTGCATCTTCAACATTACGTTACGAGGCCGAGAGAGAGAATAAATACTCGAGGATATCACATCAGCCAAGCCAATACAATATCATCGTCGTCGGCCTCCCTGGCATCCCTCCGAGTAGCTCTCAAGAAAGTATAGCATTTCACTTTATAAGTACCCTTAGGTTTTTTAACACGCAAACAAACTCTGAGAATGTGCAGATTTCCAAATTCCATATGCCCTGTAATTCTTCACCATTTACCGATGTTATGTCTCCATTTTAACTTTTAGGGACGTAGTAGGAGCTAGGAGGAGGAGGACAAAGTTGCCAAGTTTTTCTTTTCGCTAAAAAAGTTATATGGATGTACATGATGGGAGTCGTTGTACTACTATGTTCGTCTACTCGTGGAAAGGAAGTCAGTAGGGATCCATCCTTTTTGGCTGACAAAACAGCACTTTCTCCAAAGAGAGAGATTTCTACCTTAGCTTTGCGGTGTGCACAGAGCACAACTCTCTTCTGAGCTTTGTGTGTCTCCGAGTCGAATGGATAGTGCCCTATGCCACTTTTCTACCTGGAGTGACTGATTGAAATATTAGTTTGGATGCTCCAGCTAGAATCCCACTCTCTTTGAGATCTACTCCGGATAATGGGATAAACGGCTGGGAGCTAAATGGAATGTGATTGATATAATCAACTCGTCGTCGTCCCGCAACCATGAAAGATACGATGCATACGTAAAAAACCTTTGACAATACAATACAATATTTCATAATAGTATGAGTCTAATTCCAAAAGTAGAGATGGAGTCACGGTAACCGGTAGCAACCGGTCTTTTGTATACTTTAATACTTTCGATTTATCATTGAGAAAATCACGCAAAAAGAAAATTAAATGCAGGATGAAATGACTACGTAATATATTACGAACTATATGAGTATCTAGCCCCAACAACGAAATCATGTATTTCTTAAATTCATTTTTGTCACAACAAGCCAAACCAGGCTGAACTAAGCCTTTGCAACAAAGAAGGGAAAATTAGGAACAGTAATAGTAATAATCACTTCTTTTGCTCAACAACTCCGTGCGATTGACAATAATAACAAGTTTAGATTTAGATTGTTTCCTCAAGAACGAATATAATCTGAACCTGAACGACCAGTATTCACAGAATAAAAACGCATCCCGAAAGGAAATTTAATATATCTGCGCATAATTTTTATCATACAATATGAGTCGGTCACCGTGCAATTCTCATTAGTACTATCCGTCGTTTCACCCCATCCCCACAATGTGATAAAGAAAAGTGAGACAAGGCCACGCCACGCCAAGTCGTGTCACTGTACATATCGTGCGTCAAGCGCACAGGTCGTATTACCAAGAATATTGGGAAGGAATTGGCTTAGCTTCCGCTTATCTTCTGCCACGACCTCCTTGTGCGCTCACGACATACATTTTTTATGTAAAGAGACAAATTTTCAAAGAGATTGATTCAATCTCGTTCATTCAAGCACAAATTTGAGTTTGGACAAAAAAGGAATAAAAAATACACGATGGAGAAATATATGCATGGGTACATATGTATTGTAAGCATATCTACGCATAGAACTCTACTCTTTTTGTTCCATCTATTTTTATCGGCCTGTTTTCGCAAAGAAGAACAAGAGCTGGAGCTCGAACTCGATCGAGTCAAAATATAAAATTGTAACATCATCATCATCATCACCATCACAAGAGAGAGAGAAAAGCCTGTGCTTTCTTAAGGAAAAAAAGCTTTGATCCTTTTTACTACAAGCTATTTAGAAGTGCGGTCTGGTGGTCCGTGAAAAGTTTCATGTTCCATGCCTCATATAGACGGAAGGCTCAGCAACATGCAGTACCATCAACAACAACGAAAGCAGTGCGCTAACAAAAAGGGATTCTCTTATACATGCATAAAAAAGCTCATCTTCTTCTCTTTCACTTTTTTCTCCTCATCCCTTCGTATTTCTACTTTTTCTGTAGTCATATTCGCCTCGAAAAATATACCGGGTACGCTTGAGATGATAATGATGATATCGATGCAAAAAATTGTGCAGTGTGTATGTTCTACTATTTGAGAGGACGAGATGAAATCTAGCCAAAGAGAGTTCTCTCTTTCAAAATCATTTTTCCTCCTCCTCTCTTTCAACTCAACCCCAAGACGACGAGGAGATTCCTCGATGGAAAATGGAGACATAGAAATAAACCAAAGCTCATTGAGAAAGTTCTTTTTTTTTCTACAGACTTTTCCTAGGAAAAAATATTATTTCGATTAGCAGGTACACTATGCAGACAGACGTGTGCTTTAAAGGCTTTATTGTTCTCTAAAATGTTTTTGCTTTCTTTTAGATTGGATGATGTGTGTGGAACTGCCTGCATTGTAATGTGTTTTTGATGACCTTA
>JAHZNI010001042.1:0-22421 GCA_027744415.1 Seira ritae
CAGAGTGCCTTTCTATTCGACGAGATGTTGTTCCTGTTGATATTTCTGAGAAAATAGCCAGCATAATAGCTTCAAACAATGGCGATATTCTGAAGTCATTTCAAACAATTCAAACTGAGGATGGTACAGTCATGGTGGTATTGGAGGATGAGGTGATTAATTTAATAGGCGAGGGTCAGGATAAGACACAAGAGGAACCTTCCGGTCCCGAACCAGTAGATGTTCAAAGTCAGTCCCAGCCAGGTTATGTGCAGGGTGCAGAGGATCAACATGAAGAATGTTATGTCATCGTACAATCTGAAGATGGCAATGAAATCTTGGTTCCGGGTTCAGTCTACTCGCAAACTCAAATTCAAGGTTAGTTAAGAAGATTATTATTAGTTCTATTAAATTATTGATTTAATTTATGATTCTATGAACCTTCTCTTTACAACTATATTATCCATAAAAAGCTATAAACATTGCCTGATTCTTACATGCCCTATAATGTCTTTTACAGTTCCAGAGAAGAAATTCAAAGCCGGCCCATCCACAAAGAAGGTTTCAAATGCAAATGCAACTAGGATTGGTCTCAATAACCCCCGTGGTATCAAGTCCAAACAAAACTGTAGTTCAAGTCTACGAAATGTATCTAAAGTTGGTGGCGTTAAGAAAAGTGTGAAGCCCAAAATGCATGGAAAGACTGAATCCAACTTGAAGATATCGCGTGGAACTCTCGGGATTAATGACAGAATGAAAGTTGAAACTGAGACAAGTCAGCAAGAAAAACCTCGTCCTTTTCGATTTGAACTACCTCCTGAATTAGAACGCGAGGATCCATTCAGCGATTTGCCTGATAACTTTTTGTCCGTTCCTGTACCTTTAAAGTAAGTCAGATATGTGCTACGAAGGAGGTCATGAAAGTGATTCAAATTCAAAGAGAGCATTCAAATTAATTGTGAAATTAATTTACCCTGTGTTATATAGAATCGATAGCATCCGAAGTGAGACTGATACCTCTACGAATTACAAAGCAAAAAAGATCAACCCAAACGATTCTGTATTGTCGTGCAGCAAATGTTCGGAAACTTTTCCAAGACCTTTGGAGCTACTACAGCATGTCAAACTAGTTCACACTAATCGATCCCCATTGAGTACCACGAGGAAACTTTCACCCGTCAAATCGGAAGTGATGAACTTCAATCCGGTTTCGGCAGTTTCAAATGTCACTTTGAAAGCCGCTTATCCTGCAACTGGTGTGATGAAAGAACCAGAAACCCCGGTTGATGCTAGTCAGTGTGTTCAGTCTATTCCATTTATTACTTCCGTAATTCAAGAAGACACTTCCTTTCAGAACACTTTCTCCGTTCCTTCAGAATCACTCGGTTCAGGCACGTACACCATCACAACCGATGAAGAAGGCACTGTGTATCTACAACTTGCAGAAGAGAATGTTGCGGAGGATTCCTACATTCTTCCCAATAACAATGACGTAAATTCAAACGTGGAGATTTTTCAAAACCAGAACTATGTCTTTGATGGGAATGAGGAAAGTCTCGTAACTCCAACCACAGAAGGACTATCAGTTATTCAAACAGCAGAAAGACAAGTAATTTTGACAGGGACGCGAACTGTTAGTAAGGCCACGGCAAAAGCATCTATTGTTAAATCGGAGAATCAATCTAGTGACAATAATGGTTGGATTGTTCAGAATGTGCAGTCATTGGCTTCGTCGGTTTCTACTCCCCATAATTATGTAATTGATTATGACGACAATTCTATACGTGTTCAGCCGGCGAAAATAGGGACACGAAACGTCAGCTTTATGCTCGATCCCCAAAACCAGCAGCTGAGTAATAACTTCAAAAGTATTTTTCAGCAAGTTACATTGGGAAAACAAGATGCGACATTCTTTTCGCAATAATGTAATCAATCAATCATTATACTCGTGCCTTGCACCAGACTCATTTAAAATAGACCGTGTAAACAAACTATTTTCATTAAAACAAAGTAGACCAGATAATAGAGTGAGCACATTTTGATGAAAAGCACAAGAAGAATTATGTTCTTTCACAGACAGAGTGCCTTTCTATTCGGAAGTGTGTGGTTACTTTTAAGCTTTGAGATTTTGTTCAAATGGAAAAGAATGAGAATGTATGTGATACAAAACATTGTAGATGTGAGATTAATTTGTATGATTACTTTATATCCGAAAGATGTTGAATGATCAATTTGCTGTTCACCATGAACTAATTTATGCTAGAAAGATTTTTATTATTAAAAGTATTAAATGTTTAAGTACGTAGGTATTTTTAAGATCATTTTGTCTTGTTTGCTAAATGAGTGTGCGTATGTGTGCAAGATAAACTTTAGTTTCGTCAAGTTGATTCATTATCTCAATATAAAATTAGCTGTAGCGTTTTAGCTTAAAAGGTTCATTTACTTGTATGATATAGTTTTATCATCGCTCATTGATATTGCATAAGGAAAATAAAGTATTTTTGCAGTTTAAATAAATACATACTATATTTATATTTTGTGTGACTAGCTTAAAAGGTTTATTTACTTGTATGATATAGTTTTATCATCGCTCATTGATATTGCATAAGGAAAATAAAGTATTTTTGCAGTTTAAATAAATACATACTATATTTATATTTTGTGTGACTGGTTAAATAATATCATTTTTGCACGATATATAATGTCAGAACTACCACATTCCCCTTCCTTAAAATTTAAATTGTCACTGACTTTGTAATTTTAGCTTTCACTTAAATGAATTCTACTGAGCCTCAACTTCTATTTCCTGAATTGTTCGTAGTACTTCTTCAAAGTGTTTTTGTGTTTTGAAGTGTTTCTTGATAAGGTCAATAGCTTCAGATTTAGCCTGAAAACATGAAAATCGTCCGGATTTTATTTAATGTAAATGGGTATAATTGATTATTCAAAGTGTTTTAGTGTTTTGAAGTGTTTCTTGATAAGGTCAATAGCTTCAGATTTAGCCTGAAAACATGAAAATCGTCCGGATTTTATTTAATGTAAATGGGTATAATTGATTTAACTACGTACATGAATCATGTAGTATTTTGGCATACCTTGAAGTCCTCGTCTGTTCTGACCTTACGCTTTTCCAAACGTTTCAGGTATGGGGCAGCCCTATTTAATTCTCCCAATTGGATATAGGTTTTTGCCAGCATCAAATGGTTCATGCTAAAGTTTAAAAATTAATTCAAACAGTTATACATTTGGCTTGAGCAAAGATATTGAAAATTCAAGAGGTAATGTACACAAACCTGTAAAAGTCGGGTTTAATTTTCTCCGCTTGTTTGAAATGTTCCAAAGCTTCTGTGAAGGTGCTTTCTGGAGGAGCTGCAAAAATCGTTGCCGCAAGCTTCTTCTGAAACCAAGGTACTTCTGCAACTGAATAGCACCTTTCAAAAACAAAACTCAGCGTCAAGTCAAGCGTAACCTTTAAAGTTCAAACTAAACTTGAGGTTTTAAATGCAAGAGCAATTTACCAGCTTCCCAACATGTAATGAGACGTTGCATCGTTTGGATTTAGTTCCACGGCTCTCTATAAAGCATAAAAACAAGCAAAATAATGAAAAAGCATATTTAAGTATTAAGTAGTGCTATACTTGAGTAGCCTAGTTATTTGGTCGCTGTTTCCACATGATATTAAAGTGTTCTATAAATCAGTCATATCATGTTTCACATGCCATAAAGTGTATTACAGGCTTTGACGCGCCTTAAATAATGGCTCTATTCAAGCAAGAAAATAAATGACTTGTTTCATACCATTATATGCTTTTTAACATTAAAGGATTGGGTAATTTGCTCGGTGAGACCCTTCAGGACGCTGACTTCGTTGAGCAGAATCGCAACCCACTTGTGCACAGCAAAATTACCCTCGTCACATTCAAGTGCTTCTGAGATAAGAGCGTACGCTTTCTCCATGAGGTCAGCTTTCTCCGAATAGCTCTTTGCTTGTTTCGCCATCTCGTAAGTTAGTCTGGCAATGCGCCACTGAAGTTCCGGCTCTTTTTTGTCCTGGGGTAGGAATCACATTTACATTAACATTATTTTCACATGAAGAAAAAGTAGATATATTTTTTGGAATACACATTAAACGTGGTATTTTTTGGCACGAGATCCAATCGAAGTGGAAAAAAAAATTTCTTCACTAGCTACGCAGGGAAAAGCATAGGTATACGTTTAAGAAGTCCATATATTTTTAAGTTCTCTTTCGTGTAGTGTTTAGGTAATGTTAACTTACTACTACTGCTTGAGAGATATGAACATTAGCATTATTCATACCCTCAAAAATAGCAAAAAGAGTTGGATTTTATGACTTTGCATTATCATTTGTTGTATGGGTTTTCGCGACAATGATGTTGTTTTGTTTTGAATATTCATGAATTTTCTCTAGGCTGGAACAAAAAAATATATCCAAAAACATTTGAAAATATTTGGCTCTCTTACTTTGTGCTCGTTAAGCATTGACAAAATCTTGTCGTACTCTGCCGGGTCCCCATTTGTATAGAGATCATCAGCTTTTTGTAAAAGTTCGATAAAAGCTGTCCTCTCTGCCGGAGTCATTTTTGTATTTTTCAGCCTAAGACCCTTGGCGAATCGTTCAAGAGGACTTTCCTCCGCAGCAGCCGACTTATCCTTGCTCCATGACCATGCTTTCACCACAGGAAAAGGCAAGAGCGTAGCGACAAGACATGTCCTCGCGAAGAGCCCAGCAGGAGGCCTGGCACTACAATTTGAACGAGACAATGCTCGTCCTAGCAAACTGTATCGTCTCCAAGCGTCGGTGACCATTTTAGAGGAAGTCCTGTGAGTGCCTTGTTGGCAGTTGTGCTAACAAAAATACAAAAAAATGCAATGAAATTTATTATCGTTTTCGGATACGCTCATTACTCCTGTCGTTTCCTTAATGCAATATTCAATACTACTTGAATGTGTACAGAAGAATGGTCTATAAATAGATTTTTTTCAGGGATTATCTTTGCAAGAAAAAGGCGACCACTTTCTCCTACACTTTCGTCCTTGCCTCCTTTATCTCCCATCTGCCAAAAAAGAAAGGGATAGGGTAGGGAAAGCTTTTAAGTTTAGTTTTTACGTTTTCAATTCTTTTCCCTGCAAAAATATTCTTGCAGTCTATGAGAGTCCTTTGTACTGACCATGTAAATGGTATGATAATGTCTGTACTTAATCTGGGAACAGGGTAAACCTAGAATAGAACGTACTAAATATTTTTTCATCCAAACAGGATTTGAGCATTTTGCAGTAACATTTTTGTGCGTCACAGATTATAATGATATCAGAAAAGGCACCGACCGCTTTCTCTTTTTTAGCTTCAAGAAATAAATATTTTGTCACGCTCCATTAAAGCTGTATGCAAAGCCAATGGGAAAACACATTAGGGGATATTTATGACGTTTCCAGAATGACTTTTCTTTCCTACAAATTCAGTCAGACCTCTGCGAAACGTTTTCTCCTAGCTTTTATTTCAGTACACACTAAATCTGCTGGTATTTATTGTGGATTTTTATCCTGTAAATCTTTATCATCCTTTATCAAAGTGATAATATTAGACCTTTGTGTTAGATTTACATAGATGAGATCCCAACAAATAGAAAAAAGTAGTACAAGTAATTCGGGAGTCATATAAGTATATGATACATTGGTCACTATATCGGATATATTATAAACATTTAATCTCGATGTCTCATGTGAATGTAAATGTACTAGTTAACCTGGCTTACAATTAGCTGATACATACATGTATATGAGCGGGAATATATACAGAATTTAGACAGAAACGAAATACAGGAAATTTGACTATTTTTCTCAGAAGAAATTTTTTAAGAGAAATCTTTCACTCTATATTCCCACTTTGGCTAGATTTTGTGACTGGAAATTGGTCGTTTCCTTTCAAAATAATTTATGATTACCTAGAACAAAGTTTCTTAAATCATGTCCATGTTGGTTCCAAAGAAATTAATGTTTTCGCCTATTAAAATATGAGATGACGATAAGGAAAAATACAAATAAATCCAAAATTATTAGAAGAAAGCATGTATGCAAGAAATTTTATTACACTGATTATTTCATTTGAAAAATGCAACACAATGGAATAAATGCTAGGAAAATTTTCAAATTCCAAAACGGAGTTGGTTCAGTCCAATTTAAAAAGTCATAATGTTAAGTACCTACTTTCTTATTACATGCGCATGACATCAGCAATATTAGCATAGACACACAGAGCGACTCGGTGCATTTCTGCGATTAATCATTGCTAGCGTGCATTCACATGTTCATGAAGCGCTTTGTTAGATCATTTGTATAGAACTAATTTTAATGGTCGACGAAGCATTTACTTTAAGAATGAAAATCTATAAAAAAGAAATGAGAAAAATCCTTACCGATATTAGCATCTCCATTAGGCCGTTGTACCGGCGTAGCCATTGAAAATATTTCATTTTGGTCGTGGAAAAACCGTTATACTACAATAAACAGGACTCAATTTTAATTTTGGATGATTTTAACTCTGACAACTGTGCTTCCGAATTTCCTGAGTTTCCCACAGTTCAAAAGATAATGAATTCTTTCCGATGCAAGAAGCAAGTATAACTACCGATCGATGACTGAAGGGAATCTATTGAAAATCAACGCATACAACAGTTCCTGATCTGACCCATGTTTGGACGCTGTTCATTTACTATGAAAAAGATGCATTATTACTGTAATTGTTAGTATTCACAGCTAAAAAATTCAAACTCCTCCTTGTAATAGATCAGATCACGTAAACAGTAAAGGAAACTAGATCAGGGAAAATATGCATATTATTATTTGCCATTTGCTGACCAATAGTCAAGCAAACATCCTCAGCAGAGCACAGAGTCCACGAATTATAATCTTTAAACTTAACAACACTCTCTAATTAATGACAACGATAAAAACCTGTTAGTGGTTTGAGTTTGAATCTAAACGATGAACTGAACTGTTTAACCACTTCAGCTGATCTTGCCTAAAAAGTAAGAGATCTTGACAAGTGACAGCCAGCCGCAAACTAGGCCTATGGTAATATGCGCACACACTCTCACTCTCTTGCAGAACGAGTACGCGTAACAAAAACTTGGCTCATGGTCGAAAACCTACTTTTTTGCATCCAATCCAATCCCGTGCAAAGGAATGTCTTCATCGGTTCTCATGTTCATGTTATGCTACCATTATGTTATAATATCATTCATGCTAAAATATAATTTGCTTGATTATTATTATAATAGTTCTAGCCTATTGCATTTGATTCCGCATTATTCGCAGGCTTACTGCAAAACTATAATAAGTAATAGTTGTATAATACCTATGGTCTTGGTCCACGTAAAATGATTTTCACATTCCCATGAATCAATATAATATTCTTGCTTGCTTGCTGCTTGGTCAATATAATTTTGCATGCAAGCGCTGCATTTGCTCGCTCGCTGCTTTCAATTATCAGATTGAATCGGTGCAGTAACTGCAAATACCTAACCAGAGACCCTAGTCCAGTCTCTTACAAATCACAGGTCTCTCTATCTCCAGTCTCTATCTTAATCTTAGACTAGGTAACTGCAAAGATCTGCGATACACCTACAATATATTATTGATTGCATGCATATATTTTTGCACTATTTGCTTAGGTTTAAACTTTTAAGTTTCATGCTAGCATATGTACATCAAGGAATTATGTTTGCACTTGCAAGCAAGCCCATATTTACGATTCATTTTTGTTTTGTGCTACGCTCAAATGATTTCAGTCGACTCCAACTTCCTAGATCTTTCCTGCACGTGTTACGCATCGTCTGCATTCTGCACATTTCACAATTAAACTCAGCAAATCAGAGTTAAATGCAGTGTGTAGCTTTTTAGTTATTTAAATGTGGTGCGCTAAAACATAAATTTTAGCATTAAATCATGATTCATGGTGGTGATTCATGATGATTTTGAAATAACAACCTGCAAGTTTCTAGACACCTGTATGCCATATTTTGCTAGTTATGAAATTCCTTTTGACTTTTGAAAATATATGAAACACATGCAGAAATCGTAAGCGCCGAGTGCATGACCTCGATTTTGTAATTCTGAGTCAATGACACCTGTATGCCATATTTTGCTTTGCTCATGTCATAGTTATGAAATTCCTTTTGACTTTTGAAAATATATGAAACACATGCAGAAATCGTAAGCGCCGAGTGCATGACCTCGATTAAAAGCAAAGACATCACCGTGCTTCGTTAGTACAACCAGGTTGTAATTCTGAGTCAATGGAAACGTAAGAGGGGGAGCCATAAAGTAAATGAGCTTATATATGCGATAGCATTTTACCAAGCCCCAAGCGTCATTTCTTTCTAAATTAAAAAGGTAGGGAGAATAGCCATAACTATCTTGACAAAACCTGACTGACTGGAACATAAAATGATTGTGTTCCAGGGCAGTTAACTTAGACGAGCGTAGTTTGTGACTGGTTTTTGAGTTTACCAAAGCTTCCATAAGTATCATTATCTGTCTCGATCTGGCTCCCTGATGCATTCATCACATCACCAAAAGTTTTTTTGCCTCGCTTTCCAAAAAACCTTCCAACTTGCAAGATCGCCTTTTTTCCGACTCAAGACTCATGCGATGCCCGATGGTAAAAAAATTATACATATTATACCATCTTTTGCACTAAATACTAATGCTCCTACATGTAAAGAAAGATTTTTTATAGGAATGTCTTATCATCAGCATCCCAATAACGGATTGGTTGGGAGAATGGAACCAAAAGAGAGAGAGAGACCTGGTAAAACATAACCAAGTAGGCATTTCCTTTCCTACGTGCATGTACCAGAATAACAAACATTCCATGCTTTCTCTCGAAAGAGCCCACTTCGGTTGAGACCTTCTTGTAGCGAGGACCGTGATCACACACTGCACGTATAATTTTGCAAGCACAAGTTTTTTCTGCACTCCTTATTGCACTGCACCACTCGTTTGGTTCAAAGTAAAATTGTTTTATTATATTTCTTTTGAGTGATTATCGTTATCTTTAAGTTTCGCACACATGTTCCATTCTGTCTGGTAATGTTAGTTTTGAAAGTTTCTTTAGTTCATCTTACTGCCATTACTGCACAAATAGTATTCTCGTAGAAGGTATACACAATAATACATAGTTTGTGGTACACATGTTCCAAAAAAAGTCGGGAAAGAGAAATAATTTTGAGTCATCAACAAATTAACTTTATACCTATTCAATACAATAAGTATGTAGAACAAGTGACACGATCGATCACACTGTTCATGTTTTGACAATCTATACAAAGTTTCATTCTAGTCAAGACTTGAAGCAAGTCTGTTTTTATTGTGCTTACATTGCCCCCAAAGAGGATCTCTTGTGTGGAATCTGGACCATAGATGTGGGCAACTGTAGTGTATATGGTAAACTCATTTTGACTAAATCTTAATTAAAATCTAAGCCGAGATAGAGGACAGGTTGTTTGAAAAGCTTTTCCATCACTTCCCTTTTGAGACAATGTTAGCTTCATCATCACCTCCCGTTTACATTTTTGACGTTTTGAAACATACGTAACAACACGTCAATGAAAACGAAGCGATATTTTCTGAGAATGTTAGAAACTATAAAATACAATATAGGGAACGGTTCTGCCGCAATCTGTTCTCCAGAGACAATTTATCTATTACAGCATAGCATTGCTCTGTTTGGATCAGTTGGTTGGTATGTAGTTGGTACTCATTTTCCATGAACATCCTGCGAAATCTTTTAGTACACGTGCTAGGAAAGGAAAAGTTATTTCTTCCAAGCATTGGAACAAGGCAGGAAGAGTGCATTATTCTGCACATGGTGAGAGGTAGGTACATCTCATTGACATCGGTTTTTTAACTTTTGGCAAATATTTCCCGGTCGAGTCTATTGTACTATATTTGATGCAATGTTAGAAAATGCAAATGGACTGGGCCAATATTCATTATCAGTATCAGTGCGTAGGTATCTTTACAATTCACTGTTTTGACTTTGACAGTGTTTACTTATGGCTCATGACAGGTCCAATTACTATGCCTAATTCAATGATAAAGATTAAGATAGGCATCTACTCAAAAAGCTAGTCTAAAGTAAAACAAGGTATGTAATTGAAAAAAACACTGTATTATTATTGTGCGTGTAAGATGTCCCGTATAAAAGTTGTCAGTTCAGGGTAATCAGACGATGATGTGACATTTTTTATCTAGGAATTCGCGTAAATTTCCGCTGTCATTAATGTGGGACAATTTTCAAAAGCTCATTGATTCGTCAAATATTTACTTGAAGAGGATCATCATTTGAAATTTGAACAAACAACACACATATTATGCATCTGTGAGGTGTGTGATTAGAACGAGGATCATGGTTTTCCAGAAAAATCGTGGACAAGTTTGACAGAAATATTCCGTTTCGAATTTGGCATTGAAGTGGACTCATGGAAACATGAAAAGCAACCTTGGTCAGGGATACAGGAAAAATTGATGTGGAGTAGGTACATTTGTATGCGTGACGAGTCATGATTACCATGCATAAATTTATTACTTCAACTGATAGCATTATCCCAGAATCAGGAGCAGTAGCTGCGTAGTAATTGAAGCAGGTTTCATTGCTATTGCTAATACATTCACAAAAAATAGAATTTTAGTCTGAAATGTCGGATCGAAGATATTTTTCAATTTTACAACTGCATACAAGCATTCATGAATACATATTAATGAGCTTCAAGAATACATCAATCGCAATAAAAAGTATGGAATACTGACAAAGAACCAGCTATCTTAGCATCAATCGACAACCAGCTATCTTAGCATTTATTCAGCGTATTGAAGATTGACAACAAAGCCAACGCTTGATTTAAGTGGAGACGTCAAGTCCAAATCATGAAAAAGGTTTTCATTCATATTTGATTCATCTTTTAGGTTTTAGGAAGGCATCATCATTTGACATTTTGAGTTATAAGATTTAGTATTAACGGAATGCATAATAAAGAATGAACCTAAGCGGTCTCATTAACATAAATATGTGGCTGCCCTGTTGTTGGTCCACTAATATTGGATTCTCAAATGATGTGAACCTGAACCATTCATACGTTCGTTCATCGATTCAACATTGAATTTCATAGTGCCACATTTATGGAATCATGCCACACGGATCATTTGGAATTAAATCGCTACCTTTTAAGGTTAAATTAGTGCCTAACTTTCACAGTTTGATGGAAAACATTCCTCCACGAAGGTATTCATCACCATCAGTCGATGTCGTACATTCATTTGTGTATTTGTACACAATAATACGCATTATTTGTACATTATGTTGCTTGTATATGTATCCAGGAATAGCAATAGCAATGAAAATTGTTGCAGTTATGTTCGAATCAATTTTTTTTATTAATTTGAGTACACCAGAACCGAGTACTATGCCGCTATATTTTTACGAGCATACATTGATCTTTTTTTTGAACATAGCACAGGTTCATTCAAAAGTCCGTGAATTTTTTGTGAAAGTAATTTGATAACTGTGTTTCCGTGCTTGCGTCAATGTGAGATTGTGATAAAGTATCATCATTAAGATTTCGCTAGAAAGATAGACTTTGTGTTGACTAGAACTGATCCTGGTGATCTTTCATTAAGATCCGAATGATTGACGTAATAATTGACTTTTCCTGGTACATAATCAATACCATAGATGTACTAATATGAAATAGCATAGATGATCCATAGATGATCAATACTATATTTTTGAATGAGATCATAGAAAATTTAAATATAGAAGTGATATGATATTGATATTACTTCATTACGCCAAATAAGTACAAGTGATCTTTTTATTAAGGTTAAATGATTTTCAAAGAATCAGTTATTACGTTTTATGTAATATTTATCAGTTTTACATAATACAAATACAAAAAGAAATTTTGTAGATGGATTTAGAGTTTAGTTGTTCTTTCTTGGATAGTGAAATGCATACTTTACGAATATTAGAAGCATGCGTCATTCATGAATCGTGCAGGAAATTAAATTCCTAATATGGAATCCTCAGAAGCACCTTCAATAAGTGAGGGCGCTGGATTGATTTTCAAAGCGTCTTTTTCTCTGAAATTTGCCAGTTGGGAAAATATAATAATGCTCCTGCTTTTCACATTGATCAAAACACAAAAGTTTAAGCAACTCTAGGGCATTTGTAAGTAAAGAAAGAGACACAGGAATTCAGGATATACATACATACATAGACATGTGCTCCTTGTTAGGTTTGAAGATGATAAATTGATCACAATGTGAGCAAAAGCTAGACAAAAGGCTTACACCTCTTTCACATATGCTTACACCTCCTAAAATAGGATACACATTAGACTCATACATACAATTTTATTGAATCTTGCTTACATTCCCCATCGAACAACATTTAATGGATGTAATGTCTATTCAGAATTCAGATTGAAGCGCGCAACTTTTTATTGTTTTACCGTAAAAGTGCTTTCACATGCCTATTTTTTTCAGATATTTTCTCTTTGAGCAACAGAAAATTGACTTTCTCTTGAGGATTGCTAGTCTACTCTATCAAAGAGTGCCTCCATCCAGCCAGAAATAACTCTGGAATCCTCATTCTCTAAAAGTCAATGAGGTAAAACGTCAGATGTAACTTGATTGAGTGGGAAAGAAACAAAGAAATTGTCAGAGAAAGAGCCTCTCTCAGCTCTTTCTCTTTTTCAAATCCATTTTGAGTGAGCGAATTACTTTTGGATCATCATGGAAGAGGAAGGATAGATAAAGCGAAGGAAATATCCATCCAATTATTCTTTGTTCTTCGACGAGGCAATCTCACTTGTTGTGCCACAAAACTGTTATGTGTATGCCATCATCTATGTAGGTTGCAGGTTGATAGATTCTCAGAAGAAAAGTCCATACACACGTGCACGTAGACGTAATCATAGGTATTTTTATCTTTTTCATACGGCATCAGTTCTTACTCCTTACTGCGATTCATTATGTCAGGTGCTATAGTAGAAACAAGAGAAAGGTATGTAGGTACATGAATATGTAGTAAGTGTTACATAATCGAAGTAAATGCTTCATTTAGAAAGAGTTTCTTAACAATGATAATGGTGCTTTTATATTGGTTCTTTCTGGACACGAGGCTACGGAAGCAGGAAAGTGTGGGTCGGACAATTACAATAGCCTATTGTCATTGTTCATTCTATTAATTATGAAAGCAACCATCGTCTTTGAGCATGTATTCAATTAGATATTCAACTTGCTTTTTATTACTGTTTTATTTGACTTTTTTAAGGAAAGGAATCCATGAAGAATGCTAACAATCCTCACTACAACTAAGGTTTTTTATTGTGTACTCGAGCTAAACGCTTGAGCAGTTTAAATATAATAAAAATTACGTCATTTCTTAAAGGCCTTGCGATTGTGATGAGAGGATGAAGCTCATAAAAGAAATGAGAACAGGCAAATGACATCCATCAATTCAGTTCTTCTTTGAACAAATGAAATTCACGAAGTTGACATGAAGTTTACTTCTATAACTGTCATCATCGTTTGCATGAAATTGTCCTCGTGTGGTGAAGACAATTCATGTCTCCCATTAGCTAACATGGAGGTATTTGTCTGTTCTTGAAAGTTAAATATAGCGAAGCAGATTACGACAATGGAGAAATGCGAATAAAAAATACGATATCCAATCCAATGTTCTCGTGAAAAATTTATAAATGCAAAAATATTTTATTGTCTTTCCCTTTATGATTTGCGATTACGACTGCGACTGTCATTTTGATAAAGTAGTTAGTATGGATTTAGGCAGATATTTATGTTATTGAGCCAATTAAGGAAAAAGCCACCCTCAATTTGGGTCTTGTCATCGGAGCATATTTTTTGCGTTGTCTCGAGACTCGAGATATTTGCTTCACGCCTCGCTAATTATTATTTTAGTTAGTATTTCCCTGTCCTGCTTGCTATTTTCATACGATAGATCATGACAATGACTATATGACGTTTTAAGATAGGTAGGCACAAGTTGTTGGCGCTTGGCAAGCTCATGTACATGCTAATCGGATAATAGGATAATGCTTATATGATATGCAATAAGGATATTGAAGTATTTTAAGCATTAGTCAATAAAATTTTCTTCATTCCTTTGTCATGTTTTATATGTTTATATATGTTTTATTATGCTATTGTGCTGAAAGAATTTTATTTTTGTGAGTAAACATTCCGACTTGATCACTCATTCTTCATTTAAATTTCTTTGCTTGCTCAAGGTGGAATCGCATTAAAAGAGAAGGCCAAACCCAAAGTAAATTTTGCAAATAGGCTTTGAATCGAGAAACCTAATCAAATGGTAAATCATAATTAAAATCCGAATTTCGGACTGGCTTGAAGTTTCACATGTTGTCTTTTCAGATTTTGATTTTATGTTCAGTACGATTCTAATTCATTTCGAATTCCGATCACCTTGTGCGGAATACGAAATACATAGAGCACGTTCCGGATTAGTGTGTAGCTGGTGCTCAATCAATCAAGTTTAAATCCATTCACTCCTATTTCTTTCATCACTGTCAATAGGGATTGGAAAACGAGCAAGCTAAAGCACTTCATTTCGAGGACAAACCGTTCCCAATCCAAATGAGAAAATAAGTGTAGTAGCCAGCGATGAAAATCCCTATCTCATTCTAATCCTTTATTTAAGCTACAACAACTCAAGAGTATTGTAATTATCTCTGCTACATGTAAGTAGGTATGCTTGTAAAAAAATTGAAATTTTATTTGATAAGGTTTATAGTGACCTGCTGACACCATCAAGTCCATACCTTTTCTGAAGAGGCTCAAACTTAAACTCATTCATCACTACGACCCACCATCGCGCCATAATTCATGCTGCTAACTAACAACCGGTTGGAAGCTACAAAGTGCAGACGATGATAGTTTAGTGCTACATCACCATCATCACTTTTGTCAAGTTCAATAAATTTTTACAGAGCGCAAAGTGAAATCTATTACGTAAACTGTGATCTATAGTCCTGTTCTGGAGCTCGCAACATTTTACGTGATTGTCTCTCACTCTCACTCACTCTCTATGTCTATCGTCACATCGGTTTTTGAATTCTAGTCTCATCCTTACACGATCGTTGTAATAAAAGGCATTGTTGTGAGTTGCGATTACAAAAAGTACTTAAAAGTTGAACACACATACCTACACAGTTCAGAAGGCTAAAAAAGATAAATTCTGGATAAATGACTTGCTACTGAAACTATGCACGGAATGGATGGAATCTACTGCTACAAATGATGATACATAATAGCAATAGCTGAACAACAGAGTGCTATTTAATCATTTCTGATGGTGATATGCAGTATTCAGTCAGTCACTCTCGCTGAAGTCTACATAACGATATTTGCTTGATGATATGTATCTGGAGGAAAAAATTTATTTACTACGAAAACTGAAGGGATATCAGTGCCAACGAGAGATCACTCATCTTTCATACTTAAGTACACATTTATACGCGTATCATTGTCAAAGTCATCGTCAGTTATGAGCCAGACTTTATTGGGAGCAGTTAGACCAGACACTCAATTTTGTTGGTAATTTTTGCATGAAGCAGCAAGACAAATACATATGCTTACTTACCGAGAAATATAATGCACTAGAAAGTTATGACTGGTGAAAAAATATTCTAACTGCACCAGATTTTTTTATTAAACAAGCTAAAGCCTTGATGAAACAAAAAAAACTGACTTATTAGGGCAAACACGCCAACAAAACAGTCATTTCGCACACAATTTGCCCCATATTTTATTTTTTACTCAGGGCAAATATTACCAAGTACATAATAGCTGCACTTTTTATGGGAAACACGGGATTGGGAAAGTCACCGAATCAGTATTTCTATACTCAATGTGAAAGTGAAATTGGCAATTCTATATAGTTCAAGTTTGACAATAATAAAAAAGTTCTTCGCCACGTTTCCTCTCTTCTTCTTACTGCCGTCATCATGTCTACACCATCAACACCTGAGAAGCNTTCCTCTCTTCTTCTTACTGCCGTCATCATGTCTACACCATCAACACCTGAGAAGCAAGCGAACCTTTCGTTTATCACGAACGAAATAAATGGGGACAAGAAACTAGCTGCTGGAGATGCAGAAGCTGGAATTCCCATTGATACTTTTGATGACTCCGGGAGCGGTTGTAAGGTCTACAAGTACAGATGGGTTGTCCTTTGTCTCTTCGTCGTCTACAGCATGAGCAATGCCTTTCAATGGATCCAGTTTTCAATCATCACAGGAATCATTTCAAACTACTATGAAATTTCGGAGGAAATGGTCGATTTTACTAGTACGATTCTTTGCAATAATGATCAAGTCATTTTAATCAAAGACGTGATATGAAAAGCGGAATATGTTCGAGAAAAATAATAATACTTTGCGTCTTTCTGAACTATTTTTTTCAGGCATGATTTACATGATCACTTATATTCCCTTGATATTTCCTGCGACTTTTTTCTTGGAGAAAAAGGTAAGTTCACTATCATTAAGTTTTCTTTTCTCTCATATTAAGTTTTCCCTAGAGTGAGAACATGCAACATACCTGCATTATTATTATTATGGGGGGTATAGATGCGGATAAAAAATTGAAGCAATTTCCCGGCATCTGTGCTCTTAGGTGCTTAAAATGAACAGAGAAAAATGCTCCTCGTGGAAAATAAAGAAGTAGGGGAAAGTACCTCTTCTCAGTTTTATATTTTTACTCTTATTTTTTCCCTAGAGCTCATGGCTCATTCAATTTTTAGTGGAAAGATTGTGCCCTACTGCTGAATAGTGTTTTTCGTGGTAAAATTCATGTTGCGAAAAATTGGATTCAGTTAAGTATGTGTAACTAGAATGTAAAGATGGGATCTCATCGTAAATCATTTCCTATATATTCCATCTCCTCTCATCTTTAATGAGCGGAGCAGCGCACGCTTGTTGAATTCCGAGTGATTCGCAAAAAAAAGTTATTTTAATATATTCATGGAAAATGTGCTTTATTTAATGGAAATGGAAATTGAAATGGCAAAAAGAAAGAGCATTTACCTGGGGAAAGCTACTACTTTTTTAAAAGATTGCCTAGCTTTCTTTGTCGCATTCAAAAGTTCTGTGCTTGGTAAACTTTTTAAACATTGTTTACCGGGGTTGCACTTTGCTGTATTGAACGATTCGAACGAACTTTGCATTTCGCCGAATTAACATGTAAGTAGGAGTCATATAAAATTGGAATGTGACTTTTGGACTTTTTTTCAATCTTGTAAAGGTTCCGTGCATGCATTGTAGACCGCGAGTACAAAGTAAACTTTTTCCATCTCATAATTTATATCTGGAAACCTTTCTCTTGCTTTAGGGCCTGCGGCTTGCTGTAATAATAGGCTCGGCTGGAACAGCCCTCGGCTCATGGATTAAGGTCTTATCCTGCTCCCCAAATCTCTTTTACGTGGCGTTTATCGGGCAGACGGTGGTGGCTGTTTCTCAAACCTTTATCTTAGGCATCCCACCACTCCTAGCTGCGGTCTGGTTCGGGCCTGATCAAGTCTCAACCGCAACATCCATCGGAGTCTTTGGAAATCAGGTAAAAAACAAGATGAACTATGGGGCTATAAGGTTTTCCTAAACCTGCATACTACCTACTTCATCTTTCACTTTTATCAGAAAAAATAAAAAAAATGCTGAAGAACGAAAAGTTTTTGAAATAAAATTAAAGTTCAGGGGGCAGAAGGTAGCTTAGAGCATCTCCTATAGCTAAAGAACTGACGATAGATAAGTAGCTTTGCACGCCCACATTATTGCTGCTTGAACCACTTCTCGACAAGGCCATATATCTTTTAATTTAAAAGACAACTCCGTCAGTATAAAATAGCATAAATTGTATAGGCCAATGACATGACATCATGAATTGTCTCCGCTTCTCAACTTTGTGTATTATCTTGATTCAAATAATTAATGCGTTATTTAAGTGGTACAGAAGATGCGATTCTGCTTCAGTTCAAATGGCATGATTTAATCGTATTAAAAATTTTCACATAGACCCGGCTTAGAGCCTTTAGAGTGAACGTTAGTAAGTTGACTGTAGTATGCAGCTCATGTTGAAGCCACGTGCTCTTGAATCTATTCTTAACTTTCCTTAGAATCTTCATCATTAATTAATGATGCTAATAGTATTCAAGGGAAAGCTCTAACAGACAAGTACAGAAATATATGCATATTATGCCCAATCAAATTCGAAAATCCTTGCGATGCTGATGCTGCAGCAGCATTCGTTTCATTAAAAGCAAAATTCTGTATCCACTTAAAAACTTGAGCAAAGTTGTTTAACTAAAGATGAAAAGTTTAATAATTTCTAAAATCCGTTATAATGATCTTGTTTAAAGTTGGGCGTAGCCGCAGGATTTCTTCTCCCCACTCTCCTGGTAAAGAATGGAACCCAAGAATCTGTTGGACACGATCTCAGCGTGATGTTCTACGGAACCGGGGCCGTCACTGGAGTATTATTTGTTGCTGTTCTCTTGTGTAAGTACTTTACATGTTATCCAATTTGAAGGCAAAATTGCTGCAACTCCGAAATCGGATTATGTAATGGAAAAGTTTTCCTATTGGAGGAGCACTATATATACTTATCTATCAGGGAAACTGTTAACGTTTTTTCGGATGTTTATCTTTTGGCCTACTCTGATTTTTTTTTGCTTTCATCGTTTATTTTTTGCGTGTATGCTTTCAGTTTTCCGGTACGTTTCCCCGCCTTATCTTGCCCCTTTTTCTCTGTCACTTCTTTAAGTGTTTGTGCAGGGAGAGGACGTAGTATGATGACTTGCTTTCCTGAGCTGCTTTGACTGCTCTTTAGTTTCTATCATAAAAATGGCGACGTACAAAGAGAAAGGAGAAAGTAGAGCTTTTACGAATAGAATGAGAATGAGAGGAACTCAAGTAGTACAAGAATAATGTCTTCCTCAGCCCATCTTATTTCAAGGGGAACGAACATCATAATCATGAACTGGTGTATATTCATACATGAGCTGTCATTTCCCTTCGTATTTGTGTTACTGAAGTGATTGCGTCATCATTCTATTCTTGTAAGTGAACTGGAGAACTGGACCTTTTAAGATAGGTAGCAATGTAGCATTTAAAGGTCCGCATTTAATAAAAAAAGAAATATTTATAGGGTGGCTGGTATGGTGGTGGCTGGTTGTCATTGTCATCATCAAATGTATGTACATGACATCTTTGTCTGCTGTGCTCCACTTTTATATTCGTGGAAATAATAAGAATGTCGCATTCATTGTTTCTTCCTCTTATGGCAAATTCTTATTTGCTCATGGCTCATAGCAAAATACATATACGCATAGCAGTATAATAGGATGCGTGACAGAATTGAAATCGTTTATTAAGAGCAAGCAGCAGCTTGTGTTGTTTCATATTTTCTACTCTTTCAAAAACAATTTCCTCCGATATGACAGATTCTGTCAGCTAATGCATATGCAATTGACGTTGACGATTTTCATATCAGCAAGAGATTTACATGATATTGCGTCATATCGTCATATGTTATCTTCCTCTGTTTGTTTCTTTCAGTGGGCTCCATTGCTGCAGTTTGCAATAAAGGTTTTTGATGAAAACTCGTGAAAAAGCATTCATGATTACGCGAATTTCTATGCTTTGCAACCATTGCTTACTTTTTGGTCCGGTCTTTCCCATAAAAATGCTTTGATCATTTATTGTATTTTTTGTCGAAAATTGCGACAAGGGAGGCTCTGAAGGATTTGTTAAGATGGAAGATTTGGTTGATTTGTTACATATTTTTTTAGCAAAATTAACGAGACAAACACGCACTTCATCGCTTTATTCTCTGTTTTCGAAGATATTTTAATCTTGCGATTGGTGCAACAAACAAGTGTCAATCACGATGAAAAGCTACTCAGATCGCAGCGAACGGCACCAATATGGGTGTTCTTCGTTGCTCAGATCGTGCATCTATCTGAGTCAAACAAAGAGACATTTTATTTGTCTCCTCAAAATCAGCATTTTTCAATTTCACTTGGTAATCTCTGCATTTCTACTTAAAAAATTTGCAAACCAGAGTCATTAACTTTGCGTTTTAAACTTGCATTTAAAACGTCCCTGTACTGCCTTCAATGACGATTTCATCCTTTGTCCGGTTTAAATTGTGTTATCATCTCAGAAAAGGTCAATTTGTTTTTGAAAAAAATACATTTCTGCTACAAGAAAAAGATATCTGTTTACATCGAGAAAATAATTTTGCACTGAATGAAAGTTTAGCACCTGTTGTTTCATATATTTCTAAAATTATTTGCCTCATGTGTCATGCAAATCCGATAAGCTGTTATCGTACGTAGTACTTGTCGTGCGACTGTTGATAAGGAATGATTTGTATCACAGGCAAATGAGGAGGATGCCGGTCGAATTGGACTTATGATCGTTGTGAGCGGCATGGTGGGCTCCGTGATCTCGGGTTTCATACTGGACAAGACAAAGAAATACAAGTGAGTTTAATTAATTTGTTTTCCTCATCAAAGCGTGTAATACGAATATCTGCATAGTCATCATCAAGCTCAATCTCATCATCATGATCATGTTAAATTTTTTTTCTCATTTAAAAAGGGAAACTACGCTGACAATTTACTTCCTCTCTTTCTGCGGCATGATCCTCTACACCTTCACGTTGCCGTACGGAGGACACATCGCCTATATGTACTTCTGTTTCTCAGCTCTTGGGTAAGAGTCCTTTTTTCATTCTCTCGACAACAAAAGGCATTCCATTCCAACAACATTCCTCTCTGATCTCATATCTCGCACTACCACTACTACCACTACCCATAACTTTTTCCTCATTAATTTTAATCTCACTTGTCCTTATAGAAGAGAGAAAAAACTTGCTTTTAATTCAATAAGTGCGAGAAATGATTTATGAATCAGTTTGGCTCTCGGTCTCTAGCCATTTCCATTTTTTGCTAATTTTGCTTTCATGGAGGGGAAAAAGAATTTTTTCTCCAGAAAAAGCACTTTTCAGCACGCTTTTAAGAACCTATACAGAAATCTCATTTTTATTTTTTTCTCCCTTTACCCCACCTTCTAGATTCTTCATGACAGGCTACCTCCCCGTCGGTTTTGAGTTTGCTGCAGAGATCACGTATCCGGAATCGGAAGGAACCTCTTCTGGACTGTTGAATGCTTCGGCTCAAGTATTTGGCATCATTATGACTCCTGCCACAAGATTCTTGTTTAAGAGTCCACTTGGCGACATCGGTGCGAATCTCACGTTGGCTGCCATCCTCCTTGTCGGTACGATCATGACGGCACTGATAAAGGCAGACTTGAGAAGAACAGCGGCACAAAATGCGAGCACAAACCCATACGCCACAAACCCAGGATCTGTTGGTGAAGGAATCGCCATCGCTGCTGTGCAGCATCAGCCAGCTTAAAGGCACTGGTCTGTGAGAACAATTTCTTTCCCTTCTTCCTGCGCCCGCATCATCATTCCCACGAACTGTTGTAGTATTTCAAGGGGAAGGGAAAGCATCCAACAAATTAAGCTTCTCTCTTACTCTCACTCTTTACGTTTATGCCTCTCTGCATGTGATTTTGATTCATACTTCTCAATGATAATAGTCCTAGAAAGAAAGCTACATTAGGTAGGCAGAGCGATAGCACGTTCGTAGTCACAGTGTCTTCTTCAGACAAGGGCTTTTTCAGGCAATATTTCATTTTCTTTTTGGCTTTGAACAACCAAACGCAAACTACCTAGTATGCGATGTATTTTTACTTGTTCTATTAATATGCAACAAGCAAAACGACATGCATACCTATGTAGGTTACAGAAATAGTAGTCCAGCTTTTCAGAAGAAAAGGCGAGCGAGAGCCAAGCCAAAAGGTAAATTAATTTCCCCTTTACGGGGAGACGGTAACGTGGCTCCAGTGAAAGCTTTCGTAAAATTGCTGCAATCTGCATTAAAGCTTTTTTCCCACATCATGTGCATGTGGGCCAAACCGGAGTGGTCTGAACAGAGATCTGATGATTTGAAGGTGAAAATGTTGCGAAAGAAGCTTTAAAACGACCAGATTTTCCACCGCTTTTGCGTATGTGATCTTCGTGATCATGATATGATCTATTTATTAATATTATATATTACTTGAGCTAGACAAATTTCCTAAAGATAAAGTAATTAGTTGTTGCTTAACGTAACTTTAACTGCATGCCGTACCACAAACTGCAAACTACCCGGGAAAGTATAAGAGAGAGAAAGTTTGTGAGGGTAATTAAAATTAGGACATCACATCAGAACAGCAGGAGATAACTTTTGGAGGAAACAATAGAAATGTTCTATA
>JAHZNI010001043.1:0-32230 GCA_027744415.1 Seira ritae
ATCACAAAAAACTCTCCCTTGCATTTTGACTTCTCATCGCGGCTCTCATCCGTACAGTATTGAAAACGACCATTGAAGAGTTGAACAGCAATAACAGCGAAAATGAACTGCAACAAAAAGGAAGTCCGGTTTATTTAGAAAACTTTCGCAGGAATATATTACACTCGATAACATGGAAATAATTCATCGAGAAAACTTACATGAAAAAGTATGTATACGATAAGAATGTTGAATACATTCTTGAGCGAATTGACAACGCAGTCGAACACAGCCTTGAGCTTTGGAACACGTTTGATGGTTTTCAAGGGACGCAGCACACGGAGCACTCTGAGTGATTTGATGGTATTTAGCTTGGAGCTCAGGTCGCTCACAGCCTGAGTACCCCCTTCCTCACCACCACCACCCCTACGCGTTTCCCATAAAAGAGATCATGATTAGAAGTGTTCCTAAACTCCTCAAGTTTTGTGTTTGCAACTCAAAAGAGACAAAAAAATAATAATCCTGACTGTGCTTTAAATTCCTGACTCTTCAAGGTAGTATTTTGTGTGAAACAGTAGAAGTGGATATATATAGAGGGTGCGATGACGAGCTACATGAAAAAACGATATATCCTGGAAAAGGGAGAGAAAGTGAGGTACCTTTCACACGATGTGAAAGCATTATACAGATACAGATATCAAAATCAACTTTTTGCCAGCTGTCTACACTCACGCAACTCTCCAAACGACAACACTACTACTTCATTAATACAGAATTAGAGATACAAACGGTTGTTTAAACTAAAAAGGTTTTAAAAGTCTTGTTTTTTTGGCACAACAAAGCATTTACAGGCAACCCAATAATATCCAACAAAAGCCGAAACAAAGAACACACACAAAGAGAGATAGTACAGATATATAGAGCATTGCATTGTAGTACAAGGAGAAACGAGCGCACACAATCTTCATTTCAAAGGTACACGATTAATATAGTGCTCGCTAAGACAATTATTACTCAGATAAGTATATTCCAAAGTTTTCAGTCTAGAAATGCAGTGGTCATTTTTTATATACAAAAATATCAAATAAAAAAGATTTTGAAAGAAATAAGAAAATCTGTTTTGAAAATGAAAAAATGTGTGAATGTCCATGTTGGAGCAGTTTTCGTCTTGCATGTTTTTTTTTCTAAAAAAGGAATCACACTAACTATTTGTTATCATAAACCATGGAACTCACGATGTAAAAAAGAATGCGATGAGGGCGCAAATGACGACTATAGCATCGAGAATATTCCACAGGTCACGACAGTACGATCCAGGATGAAATACTACTCCTAAGTCTACTACCTACAATCAACCCAATATATCAGAGATTTGATGATCAATTAAATGTGTCTGTCATCAAAAAATTAACTTCAAACAGCAAAAAAGGTTATAACAGAACCATTCAATCATTAAGAAATACTCAAGGCATTATTATATCAAACAGCAATTTATCAAATTTTACTTTAGTATGCGTACGTACGAAGTGGTAATGGTAAAGTATTTATGCTAGCAGGTTTTAATTCATCTCATTTCAAGATTCATTTCATTTTCTGGTAATTCGTATTATCTAAAAATAATTAAACAATTATATTTACACAATGCTATCCATCAAATCAACCTCAGTCATCTATTATAGTTTGATCAAACCAAACCATTATTGTTTTAGGTATTCAAGAAAGCATTACACATAATCTACTAGTTGAGTAAAATGCGTACAAATTCCCGCACTATTAGAAAATGATTTGTTCTTCATTATAGAAACTCTTTTTTTCGAATATTATTTGTCAATCAATCAATACTGATTATTTCATCAATCAATATACGGAGATGACAACACAACTTACTACGAACTAAAATCAGGAGAGATAGTATAAGGTGTGGTCCGAATGCCCGGTTGCTTGTTGCATCACTGCACTAGAAAATTATATGCGATTCACAAATTACTTAGCTTCTATCATGTTCAAAGTCGGCCTACATAAATTACATCAATGTTTAAATACTTCAGTCCTTGATTACTCTCTACAGCGCAGTTATTTATTACACCTGACCAAAATCAAAGGTTCAGCCAATTTAATTAGATCTACATAATATATGAGCGCCTCTGATGATACATACTTCAAATTCTGCAGATTTCAGCATTTCTCCTTCTAGAGATTCAAGCGCAACTCACTAGCTACCTGCGTATAAAAAGGATGCTTTGACTCGATTTCAGTTTGATACTTTACTTTATTTACCTGGCCTCCTGACAAAATAGCAAGTTCTAGGGAAGCGTCATAAAAATCATTAACCGCATGGTCGCATGAACTCGAAAATGTGTGGTAATATTCTCGTCGTCTCATTCAATAGAAAAAAGAAAAGAAGAAAGTTCGCATTCTGAATGAATTGTTGTAGATCTACTGCTCTCATATTATAATGACTTCATGCCTACACTTTACAATTGACTTCAGAGAAAAGGTAGAGTTTTGGAGTGGAAATATATTTACTGGAAGAGAACTATACATAATGAGAAGAAAAAGAGGTATAATGTTCAGTCAGAGTCAGTTAAATTGGAGAAAAACTCGAAGTCTTTGTACAACACAATAAAGTAGAGTATAGTTACATATTGATCATCCAGATAGATTAATGAAAGGAGCAACTAGCAGTCAATATTGGTATTAATCAAATCGAGAGATAAAGATAGACGTTCTGCACCACGGGGTCTTTACAGTTCAAAATCATACCAAATCAATACAAGAGACAAAACGCAGGCTACAAAACAGGTAGTTGCATGAATGAGAGCTTATAAACAGTAGTTGATCAAAAAAGATACAAGAGATACAATTATTATTATATTCCCACACAGCGTCAACCAAGCAAAATTATTACCTTGTATATATATACAATAGTTTCACCAAAAGATTAAGAGAGCAATATAGATTAATTTAGTTGCAACCACACACCACTACTACTTCCAATGTAAATACGATCAAAGATAAGATCAAAAGGTCAAAAATGAATGATGGCCAAGTCAAAAAACGAACTACCATAACGCTCAGAAATAAATGAATTACTTTGATATGCTCTAAGAATGGATTCAAGGAGGAGTAGTTATAATAGAGAAAGTACATAAGAAAAAATGGAGAAAAAAGTTTGTCTGAAATGGACAACTTTGTATGTTTCAAAGAGATTTAAAATCGCTAAGTTTTTGGATAAGAGAGAGATAGAGAGATATGATACTGACTGGCTTGCTACTAGATTCGAAAAGATAAAATGAGTAAGTAAAGATCTGCGTAAGATAGTTTTACGGGATAATAGTCTACTGGCTGCTTTGGATTTTGTTTAGATATAAATTATATGTTGAATTATATATAGTTTGGTTTAGCTAAAGAGTAGTAGTACTCTCTCAAACTTAAGCTTCCTCAGAAGTGAACTTTAATTAGTTACGTCATTTCGAAGGAAAACGAAGTGATGGCACATCCAACCACGACCGAGTCCATGAAATTCCAAAAATCACGCAGGTATGACCCCGGATGCAGAACAATTCCCAAGTCCACCACCTTTTTCCAAAACGAGTAACCGAACCGAACCGACGTTTTCCATCCCATCACCAACACCGTACGTACATTTTATCATTGATGAGCCACCCACCACGACAGACACACGAGTAGTTGATGTTGCATTAAATTCAGTTATGTAATAATAATCATAAATTCGAAATTCACCACAAGTCAGAGTACATTTATAGTTCCATTAAAACAATCATTATTATAGGTAATATTATAAAGTAATGAAATGGAGCATTAAGTATTTAGAAATGGGATATCTAATCAAGGGTAAAATCTTAAATGCCTTCGAGAAATCTTTTTTTAGGAGATGCATTTCTTTTGCTTGTTTGATGACTCGGGTAATGTATATTACAGTATAAGACCATATATTAAGGGGAAAGTTTTTGTACTAGCATGGGATGGCTATTTGATAGAGAAGGTCTACGGTACACTTACTGTAGGTCAAATCAAGAGAAGGAAAGAAAACAGTCGTTTCTTACCTTTAACACCATTTCTACAGTGAAAACACCTGTGAACGCGTAATCCAAGTAATTTAAAAACTTGTTTTTCTCCGAGTCCTCTACGACAGGATCCTCTGCAGCTAAAGCTATACTACTCATACTAATCACCAACATGATAAAAAGGTCGAAGTAACGAAGATTAACCACCCAATGTGCAGCCCGTCTAATTCTATAAACAAGAAGAAATACTCGGATTATTTTTTTAGTTAATGTGGGCAATATTGAAACTTCTTTTTACTGTTATTAATTAACGATAAAAATAATATGCGTATTAAAAAAGGTAGATAATATATGTTCAGAAGCCTTGAGCATTCCTTGTGTTTTATGTTTATTATTTCCATTGCTTGCGTCCTTCAAAGTCCTTTGTAGCTGTCTACTTACCTGGAAGACGGTGAGAAGCGCAATTGGAAACGAATCGAAGTTGGTCGGTGGGGTACCTTCTGGCAGATTGAAAGCTCCACCAAATAACTGCATACCTATAAAGATTTTTGCAAGGAGGAGACATGTTTTATAGCTGCTCTGAATTAAATTGTTCAAAAGAGGAATGTAAACACGACCCTAAAATCTATTTTATTTTTCGTTAAAAATATACGATGTTCTTGTAAACCTTATTTAGTGATACTTGATAAATGACAGGGGTTACTTACCGAGTAGTGCGAAAATAAGAATGAACAGAAAGAGGAGGAACAACAATGAGATGATAGATCTCATTGAGCTCAGGAGGGATATTACTAGATTCCTCAAGGACGACCAGTATTTCGTAACTTTAAATATTCTCAACAAACGTAGGGCTCTCAGTACTGACAGACCGAAGGAGGACTCGGGTTTAAACTCTGACCAAATTACCTGTGGAAGTAAATATTTTTTTCCATGAAACATATATTTTTGCTTCGTATGAATACTCATGCATTATTACATGGACATATTATGTGCATGAAAAAGTCGAGCTGAATCGAACTCCGAAAGGTCCTATTATAGGAAATATAAACTGATTCATACGTAAACCTAGTGACAAAAATGACATTTCTGAATACTCAAGTCCTTCTTCGTCACTTGTGTAGAATTCTTAAAACGCCTGCGCATTCCAAATACTCAGCCCATCTCTATTACGAGTTAATGAGAGATATTTTGTGGTCAAGTAATTGTTTCATGCATGATCAACAACTAGGTCAACATTAGGTAAAAGTCGTCTTCTGGGCTGATTTACTGCTAATCCAGTGTGGCCTTCTGTGGTAACCGATCCCAGGATAACGTTTTCATTTAATTTTTCAAATGCAATTACAGATATCTTGGCATCCGGTGAATACCACCCCTGGTAGAAACCATGCCTGGATGTTCGCTTGAAATCTTCCTGTTTCAATTCAAAATGCAATTAAGTCCTGACATAACTGCAGATTAAAGCTCCAGTGCTTTCTTTAGTTTGACGATGAATTTTCATGATAGCTTTCCACAACCCTTGCAGGTTCGTTACTCTTCCGTAGAAATGAGCTGACTTTCTCCCTTATCCAAATCGGATAGTTCGAGAATTCTCGTCCATTAAGTCCTTGACAGTTTTGCATTTCGTTTCCATCATGGAAGAATATGATGCTTGCTTTTATTTTGACATCCTCCCCATGATGTTAACATGAAAGGAAGCGTCACTTGCGTTCATGATTTTCCACTTTAATAATTACCTTTTTTGGCGTTCATTCAGTTCAGTCATTTCATGCACATAATGGAGATTAGAATTAATATGCAATGAAGAAAAATGCCACTTACTTCAAATATGGACCCAGAAATAACAACACTATCAAAACGGTTGAAGGATGATTCAAAGTAAATCCGAGGTCCCAGGGCATAAACCTTAATCACCATTTCGAAGATAAAAAGGCCCAAAAAGCCATACTCAGCATAATCTGGAATTTCAGACAAAGAAGGCGACATGAACGACTCGAGTGTCCATCACAGGACTCTCAGTCCGACATTGAGATAACTCACGAGACGTGTAAGAATATATGTAATATGTACAGACTTATGTATATGATTAAGATAAGTATTTATCGATATAGCATACAGTTAAAATCGGTAAGCCACTGCGGCTGATTGTAATGTTCGGCGGCTACACAGGCAGTGTTCAAAAAGACGAGGACGATTACAGACCAGTAAAACCATTGCTGCTTAACAGTGTGCCGGATCCAGAAACGGAATCTCTTCTCAGCTCTCCAGAATCTTCGACAAGCCCCTTGATTTTTCACTTTCGACTTGAGGTAGGCTGCACGGGGGAACGACCCTAGAACACCAATTAAGCGCTACAAAACTCACAAAACCAAATGTCTCTCTACTTCTACTTTCGGTGCGTTTTAGCTAATCAAAAGAGAGAATAATAATAAAAACTGAGAAAATATATTTACATATATATAGAGATATTTTACGTTTTTTAGTGGATAAGTATCAATTAGGAGATTAGAAACAATTATTACGCATAATAATATATTGTACGACATGTCTCTAGAGATATTTTGTAAGTACAACACAATTAACTAAAATCAAAGTAATTTTTTGTAACAAGAGTATTGTACTAAAAATTCAACTGCAACGCTCTCGGCTGCGCTTGAATTATGCTTATTCTCTTGAGATTATTGTTTAGCTTGCACTGCACCACTACTACAAATCAAACAATATATATGCGCTAATACTTCAATTATCATTAAAATTACTTTTACGCATCTTGCTACACCTTCTCTAAATGCTTTGATTATTCTCAAGTTGTCTCACTACTACAAGTACCAAAATTATTGATGTTACTAAAAGATTTTTTTGTGTGAGTAGTATATGTCATATATATGAGTACTGAGATTCGTATTTCTCACGGCAAAAAAAGTTTTTTCCAACTTGTTTCGCCGTTAATTTGCTCATTAAACTTCTCTCGCAGTTACGAATGCATGAAGAACGGTGCCGACATTACTGTGTGCGAGGAGACACCGTTCCTTTCTCATCATACGACAGCAGCAGCATATTTCACAAGACCTTTTTAATATGGCAGCTCAGTGTGAGTGGCACAAACTGTTTACCAGCTATTATTTACTACATATTATTATCAACCAGTTTTATAGAGTGTACTGGAGGTCCACAAATTATTAGTTGCAAAATTAAGGTTAATGGTTTTCACAACACAAGAAAGACCAACATTTAAACTAAAGAAATAATGGAAAATCATAATTTTCTTTTGCTGGCAGGAATGTAGTGGTTTTTTAAGCAACATGGAGAATAGTTGGGCCTACTTAAAGCATAGTGAATGGTAAGATTAAAAATTGAGATTAAATAATGTCCAATTTTCTTAAGAATAAGCTTTCAACCAATGAGCGAAAAAACACCTTTCATTCATCTCCTTGAGTTTTTTTTGTTTCGTATGCCTATTTACTTCCATTATCATAACTAAACATCAAACCTCATCATGCGAAATCCTCAAAGAAAACAGCCATAATGCATGATGGAAGAGATGGAAAGTGCTTTCGCCATTGCTTGCTTGCTTCCTTGCTGGAATACGAATTGACGAAACTGCGGTAAACGATGCGATGGTGATGCATAGAGAAGCGAAAGGAACTTATTTGTGAAGAAGCGGAGAATATCTATCGATACGTTAAGTACATTCTCTCCACGAAAGCAAAGCGGAATTCTAAATTGTGCCATCAATTTTAGCATAACATCAGAACACTTAAGATTGCAAATTAAATTTTGAGAAGCAAGATAAGTATTTTAGCTAGTTTATAATGACACGAGACATGAATGTGTTTAGAGTATTAAAAATCATGGTTGTGAAGTTAAGTGCGGAGCACATTAATAATCTTTCCTCTAGCTGGAGAGACAGTCTAGCTCGTCGTAATGTTGCTGTGAAAGCGAAATCAGACAGACTTACGGCATGTATGTAAGTAATGGTGGAGAAAGCCATTAATGAAATTAAATTTTGAGATGCAGAAAGTATTGACTGTTGCGTGGTTTGCAATCCATTTTCGAGATCACTCGCAATCGCAATTCTTGGTAGGAAAAAGGGCAAATGAGGCTTTACGTTAGCTAGTGACTGGCTTTCCAGCAGCAGCAGTGTGTAGCTTCCTATGGCTCGATATTCTCGGTGTATTGTCTAGAAAACCTTTTTGAAATGTGAACGCATTTCTTGGTCGAAGAAGTAAACCTACAAGAATCCCTGCATTGGTTTGTTAAAGAACGAGCTATAATGGAACTGAATCAAATATTTGTTGAGGAAAATTAACAAAAGACTTATCAAAAAACCTAAAAGATCCGATTGTAGTAGATATGAAAGTTTGGACGAGTACGACTTCTTCTTCAACAATCATAAATTCTATCAGCATCTGCATTATTACTTATCTGTGTACCTAGAAGGTACAAAGAGCTATCATAATATCTCTTTTAGGTTGCTTTTGCTCATGTAAAATGCGAAAAAAGTAGCGACATTTGCAGCATTTTCTTTTGGGAACATGACTTGATAAAATAAGATAGAGGATGTTTTCCTATTTTCTTTATTATTTGCTTTTATAACTCATAGTTAAGATCGAGTATGAAGCCCTGCAGCAAACTCTAGTAAAGTTATATGCGTGTCTCGTTATTTGAGCGAGTCTTTTGTCACAAAAGAGCAAAATGTGGTTGAATTTTCACTGTGCTAAAGACTTGACATCGTTTTTAGAAAACCCTACATAATAAATCTGTATCAAGAAAAAAATGTGTCGCGCCTGTTTATTCAAAGGACGTTTTGTTGTTGACTTGCTTTCCCCGAAAGCTGACTGGAAATGAAATGAGACAACACTTTTTAAGCTTCATTGCTTTGTTTTGCATTGAGGACACTGTAGCGTTCATTCGTCTACACATTTGGCTTGTTCTAGAAGTTAAGGAAATGTAGCAAAGATTGGGTAGACACAAGGCATTATGTACTACATAGATGCATTTCTTCTTAAGGCCAAATATACAAATACAAAATCAAAGTTAAAGTTTAGACGTATGAAACCACAAAGGAAGTAATTGATATGTGTATGAGCAGTGTTTTTGGCATCATCAAATATTCAGCTAACGACTAAGCAACTAAAATATCTGCTGTAATTATAGGCTGGAGAGAATGCGGAATATTTTAGCAGAACTTCACTACATAAATTATAAGCTGCCGAGTATGGAGTACGGAACGATGGGAAGCTATGAATGATGGTGGATTATTGCTTCATTAGGTAGTTACATATATATACATATCGGCATTCTCAAATTTATGAAGTTTGCCCAACATTGCATGTAGGCATGTCTCTGGAAAAACGATGCTGTGTCAAATTTATTATGAACGCATTAAAATGTGATTTACGTGATATGTTGTAATGTGGTATGATTTCAACTGATTAGTGTTATCATCAGCTATGCACATGCACTACAGCTAATGCTACAGATACGCTGCTTATTAATGAGACTAGATGCTAGTGAAATTGTTAGACAAGATGACCAGAATATTGTTTCCAGGATTTTGTTTGAAAAGAGGAAATGAAAGATGGGCAGGAGCGACTCTCCCTATCGAAAAAGAATTAATCAATGGGAGATTTTTCCGTTCATCTTTAAAGTAATAAAAGTCTGTTTGCTTTAAACGTAAAGTAAGATGTTTGGCTGAAAAAGTTTTCCCCTGTCCAAATGCAGAAACATATTCATGGTATCACTGTTAATAGTGAATGTTATTGAAAATCTAACTGGATAGTGCATACACTATGCATTTTCCTACAAGCTACGTTTCCTTGAGGGAAAATAAGTTCGGTTTTGTGAGCAGCAAAGAGAAAGGCGAAAGAAAGTAATGAAAACAAGAATAAAGTTTGTGTTTCATGTATGACAAAAACAAAAAAAAGAAAATGAGAAAAGAATCGGGAAAGAATGTTTTTTTAGAAAGGACAGCAAACTGCAGGCGAGCCAAGTCGGAGAAGAGAGAGAGGAGGACTCGATAGCGAATAATTCAGAGAGACAGCTCATGGGAAGACATGAATGTGTGAGAATTTTGTGTAGGAAGAAGAAGCGGTAGCAGTAGTGGTAGTAGTAGAATCGCCCTGGAGGAGCGGCATTCATCACCTGCGCCTTTCGATTTCTTCTTGAGCGGAACTAGTAACATATTGAGACCATAATCCACAACTTCACTATTGATCATTATCAACATCACATTAATTAATTATAGTATATTTAGGTATGATGTACATTAGCATACTGTATTCTTTCCCTTTTACCTATATATTCCGAATTTTTCTCGCAGGAAAAGTATACGCGTCTGTAGTAGAATATATATGAAATACTATCATATAGCACATATATATGTATTTATGTACACCTACTTGTGTCGGAATAATATGCATAGTACGACTAAAAATGATATTCCTTGCTTTGGGGCAACACAAGACGGCTTTTACACCTGACACATCTGAGAAGTAAAATGGATGGAATGGAAATTGGAGAATTTATAATTGTCATTGAGTCTGTTTTTGAAAGCATGGTGTGGAATTTTTATCATCTCAATTCGTTCTAGCACCATATCATTCGTTGTAATAAAAAAATTATTTTTATATAAAGCATTTCTTTACTGTTCTCAAGACCTTGAACAGACTCTCCAAAATCCTTTTAGAAATGAAATCTCTTTTAAAAATACTGTTGTGACTTAAGCCTCTCAATTTGCTTTTGATTGATGAGTGACAACTCTTATGAGACATTTGAATGGCAAAACTATTATTTTGATAATTTTATTTACATAATATGTACACAAAAGATGGAAAAAATAATATTCGCTTGCCATCGTAAGTATTTATTTACAGCCTACGCATGATGAGTACTCACTTCGGGTCGTGACCTAATCTTTTTCTGATGGGCTATTATATGCCTGCCTGAAGTTTGGTAAGCTTAACTATTGAACCACCAAGTATTGGACTCACCATCATCGACGTCTTCAGCCTCATCCTCTTCCTCAGTATCAGTACTTCTGCTCTTCCCAAGCGCTTTCAACTTCTTTCGCTTCGCGGCAGCGCGCCTGCGCGCTTCCATGATGCGCATTTTCTCCTCCTCTGAAGTCCGTTCTTCCGCAAGAATGACTTCCTCAGCCTTGCATATCCACTCAACATAGCCATTCAACTCCCGTTCTAACTGTTGCTGGCGTCGGAGTTTAAGGAAAGCTTGGCGGTTCTCTACTCTTTCTCTCTCTTTGGCAAATTCACTGTTTTTAAATGAAGCAGACCATCAGTTGCCAAAAAATAATGTTATTTAAATGTCTTCTGACCTTAATATTCTAAGAAAGAGCTTAAATTTCAAACGAGTTTATTTAGCTTTACCCGGAAAGAACACCGAGAACGAGATTGAGCATGAAGAAAGATCCGAGCACAATGAGAGGCACAAAGTAAATCCAGTTATACGCGCTCCCAAGAGCATCGTTGGTCTGAAAACGAAAACAAAAGGCTGTTTAGTCTTATGGTGAATCATTCTCAAAAACAATCGAAAATATTTATATTAAGCTCGTCGACGAATTTAATTAATTTATTTGGAACATGGGTTTCAAGATGCTTTTAAAAATCTCCAAAAAAATTGTGAAGTTGTATTCTTATAAACATGATTTTGGCTGAAATTAGCGTTTTAATAAGTCAAAAGTAACAGACGCATCAAGCGCGAAAATAAAGCTCATTGTTTGAAAACAGTTTCCGTTTAAAAAGAGCTTAAGTCAACATTAAGGACTTCCTAAATTGAAAATTATCTAACGCGTAAAATTTACCGAGAAAGACTGTACTATTACATAAGACGGCCTTTAAGTATGTAACTTGATATACCACATTGTCTTTCTATTGATGACATTAAGCTTTTATTGAGAAGTGACACAAGACACAAAGTGGAAAAAGAAATGTACGTACCCAGTAGAGAATGGCTGTCCACCCCTCCATAGTGATGCACTGGAAGACGGTGAGCATAGCAAACCCTATGTTATCAAATGACGTGATCCCAAAGTTGGGACCAATCCATTTGTCCTGACACATCGATGAGTTTGCATTGCACACGTATGCGCCCCCTGGAGCCCTAATGGGATCATCTGAGTTACAAGGTGTTGGGGCTTCGCCTTCCTTTACTATTTCCTCTGTAAGCATTAATTACAAACATGAAGTCAATCACATGTGCTATGCACTCTACGCAATTTACGCATGAAGTCATCAAACTAAGTTATATGATTTTTAAGGGTTTCAGAAATAGATTTCAGCAGTATCTCACCTAAGTTTTCAAGGCTGTAACATGTTCTATGTAACACTCCACAGTAGAATTCTAAACCGATAATAGCGAAGATAACTATAGCGAACAAAACCAGCAAACCAATTTGAAGAAGAGGAGCCATCGCCTTGATTATAGACTTTAAGACGACCTGCAAACCTGTATTCGACGGAGAAAGTAGAATTTTAAGCAGAAAATATATATTAAATTATCGCCTTATTATAAACGGATAGTAAAATTGTTAAAAAGCAAAAAAAAAACAAGTACTATTTAGCATATATACATAATGTATGCATTCAAAAAAATACAATTTTACACTTTTAAATTACTTTGATGGTTTCACTGGCCATTTTAGCCGTATCTTATCTTGAGTATGTTAATGTACCAATCGAATACAATACCTTACTGTTTTGCGACGATTTTAATCATGCATTTTTTTCTCAACCATGATTCAGGATGGAAATTATTATTATTACGCATGTATGTACCTACGTATTGTAGCTCATGCAAATACACATTCCATCAAATATCAATACACTTTATATGCATATGCAAAGATTGGCCATGCCTTTAAATTAATTTTTTCGTATTTTAGAGTCTACTCCAGTACTCATGAAATACAGTATGTGTCTGTTCGAAAAAGTTAGCATCTCAAGTTTGTAAGATAGAGATTAGCATTAAAACTCGCTGAAATTCAACAATTTATTCCTACATTTTACTTACAGTACAACTCTATGATTTGAGAGCCAAAACTATGATCCTTGACTCTTCTTGACCGGTTTCAATGAAGGCCTGCTTCTCAGAAATGTTTAAGTAAATTGTTTTTAAATACAATCTTAAAGTCAATTTAACTCGTTTTTAGATTGGGGAAATATAGGTTCTTGATAAATAAGTTGCTATAGCAATGACTTCTAAGATTTCAGCTATCATATTGTAACTACGTTACTCATTACTCAGGTACCTACATACTTCAATCTCTGTCTGTTCATTCTGTTTACTTGCTAGAGTTTACGATTTTTTAAATAAAAATGTCAACGTAACTTGTCCGCTGTATCGTGCCACCTCATATTGTAAGTATGTACATCCATTGTTGTAAGGTAAGAAATTTTTGACTGTTTTGTCTGTTTGTCTGACTAACCATAATTATTTTATCGCATGTATTTGTAGTTCATCGTAAATTGTCACGAAATTGTGCATGATGTTTAAACTTTTGTCCTTCATGATGTTATCTTAATCAATTGTTGAAATGTCACAGAAATCGTCACGCGCTAAAAGTCCTATGCATGTTATTTTTTTCTATTCGCTACATTTATGTAACATACATAACCACCTTGTTAATTTATTGGTGGTTTACTAACTACTAAATGTACGGAATTTTCTTTAATTGTTTTTGAGCTACGTACTTACTAATTTTAGTAAAACTACATACTTACGACCTCAAAAGGATCGGTTTTTATATATATGCTATTTAGTACTAAATAGGACTACAAAATCAAAAAATAATTTCTAAAACTAAGCTAAAGTAAAGTAAAGATACAAAGAAAGGGGATATGTACTCGGTATTCCAGAAACGAGTTTTAGGGGTCGCAACACTCGGATGGCTCGTAAGGTGCGAAGATCTACCCCAATGTTTCCTTGAGCAAACAGCGTGATGAACCTGAGGCGAGAAGATATGTTAGAACAAATCAGGAAGAAAAACGGGAAGATTTGGATATTGATGGAAATCCAAAGGGTTTCATTCACGTGTAATATGTGGTTACAAAATAAACCTAAATTTTACGACCCATCGTCCATCACAATCTACTCCAATTCTGCAAAAGATGGGAAAACTCTGCGAACATATAGCTTTGGTTCTCAATGAATATTTGCTAACATATTTTCCTTTAAGGAAAGAAACTTCATGAATCATACAGAATTACATAGAGTGTCGTACTCTTGAATTTGATGAAGGATTCGGTTTAGAAAATGATAGCGGTTATTTTACATAAAAAAATCTTCTAGTTAAGCTGCTGATGAACATTACACTGCAGGTCTATATGTTAGCGGGCTAGTGAAGGCTCAAAAAGCTTTTGAATTCATTGCCAAAAATACTTTCCTTCCGTGACTGCTTCCTCAATGGATTAGAAAAAACTTTCTCCATTGCAAAACAAAATAATCTTCTAGTTAAGCTGCTGATGAACATTACACTGCAGGTCTATATGTTAGCGGGCTAGTGTAAATCATACTAACAAGCAGACTAGAATTTCGAAGACTGCGGATACCCCGAAAACCGAAGCTATAACCAAAACGTATTACCAAAATCTCATAAAAATTCTGCTTCCCTGCTTCACAGAAAAAGAGTAGAAAGTGAAAGGGGAGGTGATGATGAAAATTGTGACCACATTTCCGTTCAAAATTTATCTTAGGAGGAGCGATGATTGGATGTGAAAGGAAAACTTCACAAGCACAAATTTTATGTTCGTGTGTTTGCTTTATCGAAGCATTTTTAGCAGCGTAATAGGGAAATTTCCGCTTACCCAAAGCTCGCATCAACCGAACAACCGTTAAATTATTATTTTGTTCCCATCACATTGGGTAGAGCGTATTATGATACAACACGACATCAAATTGGAGATGCAACAAATACTGGATTTAAGTTTAGATAAACTCCCATTGTTTTCAATAAGACCTTTAGATTCTTAAGAAAATTTTGCATTGTACAGCAATTCATTCTTACAATTGACACTTGAATAAATGCATCGATGATGCACAATGGTAATTGAAAATAAACATGAAAAAGATTAAAAATAGTACATGTAAGCAGAAATTTGATACTTAGAAGGTATTTAAACCACTGGTAAGGCTCAAAAAGCTTTTGAATTCATTGCCAAAAATACTTTCCTTCCGTGACTGCTTCCTCAATGGATTAGAAAAAACTTTCTCCATTGCAAAACAAAATATACTGTTAAGTTAATATGAAAGCATCTATACATGTCTGTGCATTTAAATTTTTTATACTGATGACCTATGACCAGTATTTTGTACTGCATGAAATTGTGAAACGAGTTGCATTAAAAGTTTATAACAGATATAATATACTGCTATTCACGCTTGCATGCATGCAACAACCAAAGTGATGACTATAGCTTTATTTTTACCCTCGTTTCGCGTGTTTCTTCGCTGAGCAAAAATCTGGAGGCAAAAAAGACTACACAATTGTTTGTCGTTGATACAGTGAGAAACAGGAAAATACTGTGAATAAGCAGGAAGAAGGGAGACATCAGCCAAGTAATAAATTCGCAAAAAGGAAGGAAAAGTATGAGTAAGATGCTTTTCTCTTTTACTTTTACGAGCCAAGATGAATCATCACATGGAATGAATGTTATTATGAATCATGTAAGCAATCATACCAAATATGATTTAAACTTGTTCATATTTTGTTGCAGCGTAGATCAGCTAACGTCGAATTTCATGAGTCTGTTTAAATAATGCAATAACTATTTATTTGCAACAACAACAATCGAATCACAAATGCCAAAAAACGAAGGGTGCAGTATACAGTTCTAAAATTAGATTTCCCTTTAATCTGTCTCGTTGTGTCATCATTTGATTTTCGCATCCCTTTTCCTTAGCTATTGCTTCAAATTCAATTCCTAAAGCAAATCCATGACTACAATGAAGGCATTTAACTGTTGCTGCTCTTTGTGACATGGCTAATCTCAGCGTATGAACTTGTTCCATCGTCATACTTGTAACTTTGCTTACGTCCATACTTTTCTCGAGAAAGAATATTTTTCTCTCGTGTAAAATAACTAAAGAGTTAAGCTAGCAGTATGGCGAAGTAGATTTTTATATAAAAATATCAATAATAGAATTTATTGATAGTACAATATAGAGCAATGCAAGTTACATTATTATAAGGTTGAGATGACTGGACTCACTAGGTATCCTGGAGACGAGTTTCAATGGTCTGAGTACTCGAAATGAGCGTAGCATCCGTAAGTCGACAACTTCCACTTTGGACTCGGCAAAAAGCGTCATGGACCTAGCATTCCAGCATTGTAGCAGTCGTATTGGTAGGAATTTTGTGCATTCCCGATAAAATATAAAAAGTTTTCGTAGAAAAAAGACATTTATTGACAAAAAAAGAGTTGTTGGTTGCTATTCCTAAAAATGTCTCAGTGCCTTTGTCATTAGAATAAAGTGACAGGGTGAGTTCCAGTTAGGGTGGATACCTATGTACTCCATTTTCTATGTCTACAAATGTTTTATTGCCAACCCACTCACTATATACCAAACCTGATTTTATCTATCGAATTTTATCTCGCTCTACTCTTGTACTATGTTGACTTACCTCGACTGATGCTAATTGTTAGGTGTAACCTACAGGGAGAACATAACTTGGCATTTGGCTAGTTTGCATTCTCCGTTTTGATACACCAGGTTTCAACGACGATTGGAGACTTTAATTATCACATAGTTTAAGCATATTATTCATTTTCGCTGCAACAATAAAATTAGTTCGAATCCCCACGATTTTTGCTTTCAAGAATTCAGAGGAATGCCAGTGTGACAAAGCAAACAATTGAAGTGATAATTTTCTACATGCAAATTCGAACTAGAGCCATTACATATAATAATATATGCATAAATAAATATATATATATATACGCACATAATATACTATTTCCTTTCTAATAAATTAAAATAATGGCTTATAATACCAAAATATTAATAGCGGTAACTAAAACTTGACTTTATAAGCATAAATGAAACAACATTTCTCTTGGTATTCGTTAAGATCCCTAAACATGATCAGAAATGTGAAATTAAAAGATAGCGATTTATTCGCTTGTACGTTCGGCTTTTCTTTATATTTTTTGGATTGGGTCGATGAGTTTTTTCTTTTGTTACCAAGACGAAATGCAATTGTCGTAGGGGACGACAGCAAAAGTACAGAGAGGAGGAAGTCGTCATTAAGTAGCTATTTATCAGAAATTATCTATGAAGGTTGCTGGTCAGTGACTACGAGTGTTCGGTTGTGCTGCTCTAGTACTAGTTCTACGGAACTAGGACTATACCTTTGGGTAACAATGTTGTTCGGGATTCGGGATGGATGTTAGCTTAAGTAGCTTTATAGTCATTATACTACCATAATATTATTCATTTGAATACCATATGATAGGAGTATTAATGAAGGAACTGAATAGGAAAATTGATGAAATTCCAGCTCCTCCGTTTATTGACTTTCTCTAACTCTATTGTTATAGAGAAATGAAAGAAAATATCATAGAACTTGATCTTTTGTTTTCCAAGGAAACTTAATAAAGAAGAGCGGAGCTGAAATTTGAGAAGGAGCAGTAATGGATATGGAGAAAGTACAAAAGGGTAAGAATTTAATATTATCGGCCTAGGGATGACTGGAAATATCAAAAATGCCGTCGAATAAAAGGTAGTTTTAAATCATTTTTGAGAAAGAAGAAGTTTCCGATTCATTACTTACCCGGTGACGACTACAATGAAATCCATGAGATTCCATATATTTCTGAGGTAGGCACCTCGGTGGAGTGCAAAGCCCAATGCGAGTATTTTGAGCGACGCCTCCACACAGAAGATCGCCAAAAAGTAAGGCTCAGTTGACTCCTAATGGGGCATCATAAATTTTTAAATTTCATAAAACTGTGCCAAAAAATTCATTGTTAAAAATTGGGGTCATAAAAATCCTATTTCCTTCAAGTGCAGAATCTCTAAAATGCCATATTGATTATTCTTCAAGAGACCGCTTCAAGAACGCTTTCAACAAATTATCACATGCATATATGTGGTAATGTGCTATTTTAGCATCAGATTATCATCATTACGATCTCTAAACAAGATTTCCCTGGGCTACATATATTATATACATGGTATAACCTCTCTGTTGTAATTCAGAACCGACAAGTTTGCAGTTTTTCAAGTGATGCGAAAAAAAAGTTCTTCGCCATATACATATAATTATACGATTTGCCAAACGAATTAGCAATAAAAAAGCCTAAAAGGAATGCTAACGTATTTTTCAAATACGTGCCTAAGTATGTATGAAACGTGATATTGATCTTGGAATGAAAGTGATGGATAAGATTTTAAAGAGGACTTACCAACTTTTGTGCTAAAATAGTCTTATCGCCTTCGGGCAGATGCTCCTCTAGTGCAAGGACTATACAGTTAGCAATAATAGTTAACAAAACAGCATACTCAAAAGGAGGCCACTCGATAATGAACCGGGTGCACCGACGAATTTTGGTGTCGTCGGTGAAAACGAAAAGAGATGAAGGACCTGGCAGGTCCTCCATCCCCTTATTGGCCCCTTTCCCCTTTCGTTTACCCATGTTGATGGGTAATCCAAAAGGCCGGACACTGGCCCAATCTCCACTACCGCCGAAGCGGCCCTTTGCAGACCGGTTCTCTGCTGCCGCTGCTTCTGCAGCCGCCAACCTGAATAAGAGATAACAAAGTATATCATTGCAATGGTATAAGACTAATAAGTATAACATACATACTAGTAGTCTTTTTATGTATGTAATCCACCTTTCCAGACTTTGAAATGCGTAATGCCTCCACATCTATGCTAAGCGTCTCAACAGATTCATAAATAGTAACAGTAACTCTCTCAGTTTTCTCGGCAGACTTAAATATTTTTGAAATGCAACAGTGTTTAAAACAGAGAGGAATACGTACGTTTAAATAAAATGACCTTCAAATATGATTTAAAATGTCCAGAAATATAATTTAGTTGAACCGAGCATGAGCCGAAAACTAAAATTGCAGTTTGTATGAAAGTAGATGACGCTACGTTCTTAGTTACAAAACTATAAAGCAGTCAAATAGATCAGTTTAGAAAAGACTCTACGATAAAATATAGTTTTAAATCTGTATCTTTTCCTTAAAATCATTTTCTGTTAGTGAACAATTTAAAGTCTAGGGAAAACAACAAAAAGGAAAGCAACGACGTATCTAATGTAGTAATATTCAGAAATAATAAATCAGATTCTTCTGCTCCTGGCTTTGAGTGAATGCGGAAAACGCGTTAAATGTGAATGAGTACATATGATCAGCTCATTGTGGCTTTCACACATTTCGGCTTCTAGTGATGCGTTCAGATTTTTCTAAATCAGATAGATTGTTCAGACAATCCCGGAAATATATTTTTCGACACGAATGCTAAATCAGATTACTTAGGCAATGAAAAAAAATAAAAAAGAGCAATATTGATGAAGTACTATACTTCTCAAAATGGTTACAGCATTCACAATTTTGTTCCGCAAATTCAACTTTCCAAGAAGGATCTCAATAATATCCATAAATAGATACAAAAATAATGTCTATCGTCTATGATATGAGGTATTTTGTTATATGATCTTGTTAACTGTAACGCGAAAGTCATAATATAAGGCCATAAGTAAAGTTTTATGAATATGCGAAGCTATAAATGTAAAAAGGGTTTACCACTAGAATTATCCGTTTCTTTAGCAGTGCAAAGTATTCAATGAGTTGGAAGAGTCGCGAGAAAATTGTGGCTGTCGTTTTTCCAGAGAAAAACAAGACTTTGTAGACAATGACGGCGAAGTGGAATGGTACGTAGCTTGGAGCTACTGCTGGAACTGCTGGACTCACAGTCGCAGTAGTAGTAGTAGTAGTACTTGGGTGTATATAATATAACGCTTAGCTTCTCAAGGATACTCGGGATTTTTGGCTCGCAATGGCTAGTGTGGGATGGCCCCGTTGACAATGGGAGATTTAGATGCACTTCATCTTGACAATAAATATTGACGATAGATTCGGACAACAGCTTAAATATTATCGTAATCAGACCGAGTAAATAATAATAACTATAGTCTATAGCCGTAGAAGTAGTAGCAGTAATTCTCAACACAGATTTGTCTGTTGCAGAAGTAGTATGTTTTCCGTTGAAACATAACGATTCATATGACGAAGTTACAATAGCCCGCCTGTCATGAGTAGCACCTTCCATGATTGTGACAATTTTAATCTTTCATTTTATTTTTTGGTTGGCGTGCGTTGTACGAATTTGCAAGTTCAATTATGCTTGCATAAGTTACGCGATATATGCTTCCCATGTTTCTTTCTCTCTCACTCTCAAATAGCCGGTAGAAAACTGTCTTTTTTCCTGCTTCGTCAAAATGTTCTTCTTCCCATGTTTCTCAGTTGCATTGCAAGAAGTTGTCCGCGTGCAATCGATATTATTGTAGACTTACTGATTCGAACTACCATGTACTTAGATATAAAGCAAGAACAACAGTTCCTTTTCAGTAATTCCGTTACACAAAAATTGCATATATTCTATAAAAATGTGTAATAAATTTTTTTAGAGAGTCAACAAGCGTAATAACAAGGACAACAACTAGAAGAGACTTGTAATAAAATTATCTTTTCTTCTATCGAGTAGATCACCATTGTTGAACTTTAACCTTTCCCTGAAGGTATCAAATGGCCAGTTTACAGTGAAACTAGATTTGTTACATTATAAGATAGTATTTATATATATACTTGAAGCAAAAATTTATATATCTAGAATGGTTGAATGGTTCTTCTAACCGAAACTTTTGGTTTTTTCAGGATTTATTGTAAAATGGCAGACATGTATCATTAGCATATCAATTTGGGAGCAGTTGTAAAAAAAGAACTTTCTTAAACTTTTTTAGATATATAAATTCTATTGAATTTGTTATTTTACTTTAAAAGACATTGTATTGATGAATTGCTCTTAAAATAACCCTCTTTGGTTATATGATATAAAAATTACGAGAAAGGATTCTAGACTTATTGGTTGAAAAGTAGAACTTCTGGATACTTATCTACGACGGCTCGATCAAAAATATAGTGATGCACTCATTTGTAAAGCAAGGAAAAACGAAACGTCTATGTCCAGCATAAACAAATATAACGGTCCACGCAATAGAATGTCGCTATTTTTTGACTGTGTTTCTAAACAGCAGTTATTATTATAATTATTATCATAAGCAATGAAAGTGACTTTCGAAGTTGACAGTGGTAAAGAGGTGAGTTCCTGTTCTACCAGCAAGTTTAATTCTCTGCACAAAAGTATATCTTTTCTGGAAAGCGGTGGTGATAGTACCAAAAGTATGGTTGATTGTAGTAGTCGATGTGATTGTTGTGGGGAAAACAGCACCAATAGTAATAATAATGTTCCTACAATGAAGCAACGATATATACTAGTAGTAGTATTGTGAGAAGAAGCAACAATGACCAGCGCCGAAATGGGATGATGTGTTATGCCGACGGACTTGAATGAGAGAGTTTGTTGGGAACAGCCAATCTTGAGATGGTGTCTTTTCACCACCTCTCCTGTCGAACTGAGAATTAATGAAGGGATAGAAGAACCCGGACCAGTTGTAATGACCAACTTGGATTTTGACAGTACATGATGATGTCGCTGCGCCAAAACAACCTTTCTCACACTACTTTCTTTTTTCCCTTGAACGAAATCAGATTTTAACTGTCTCTCGCACGTATGATTCCCATGATGATGCTCTCCTTTTATTTTTGTTTTACGACGGCCACTGGTGCTATCATGAAAATAAAGTCGAGCACTGCCTGCCCCGTACGTCCAGCAAGTAAAAAATGATGATTCAGCAACAGGATTTAAAATGCTCTTAGCTGATTTCTTACAAGAGATTTTAGGACTAGAATTGTCTCTACCAGTGGCAAAAGTCTTATCAGCTTTCCAACACAAATTCATTTCCGCACCCTTCTTTCCATTTTCTCTCGGTGGATTCTCTGCCAGCCAGGGAAGCGCTAATTGAACCAAGTGGCTGCAGAACTGAATACAAAAATCGACTCCTTCTTTTTCTCAATTCTGCAGTTTTATGTCACATCCCTGCAGAATTTAAGATGTGGATGACTCAAAGACTCTTAAAGGAGCAAGCTTTTAGCTTTTTTTCTGTCTTTGTTGCGTATTTTTTAAGATTCAAGTTGAAATAAGGAAAGCACTAGCACGTGTTTGTCTTTATTACAGAAGTCACATTTGTTACTCTTTCGTTTAGACTGAAAATCTAATAAAAATAAAGGAACAAGATTCACTATCGAATTCTCTCCCCACCGAGTCCTGTCCTCTCATTCTTCGAAAACTGAGTGAAAGTGATCCATACTTCAATCATTTACTGATGTCTAATATTACAAATTGCATTGCGTGTCACAGTCTCGACATCCTCTTTTCCCCATCGCCATCCTTCCTTTTTTCTCTATCTTTCACTAGAACGGACACAACTGTTGTGGCAGTGTATGAGCTTGTGGTAGGCATCATGGCATAATAACTTTTTTTAGTCACAAAATTCTCAGGTATAGCTCACTAGAAGAGAAACTTCGATGGGCAGGAACAGCCACATTTATTATGTCTCTCTACCTTCAATTCAGATAAAACTTGACTTTTTCCTTACTTACTGAATGTAACAATAAAACACAAGAGGTGAATACACAAGAAGAAATTCGGAGTTAAAAAACGAAGCACAACAATAAGAAGTTTTTTTTTGGTGTAGTGGGAAAAACCTGCCACTACTAGACCAGCAGTAGGATGGCAGTCGCAAGGGAACAGAATGACACAGTCACCATCATCGGTAAAAAATGACGTTGCATAAGTAATTGACTTTTTTTTACTGAGAAGCAGATGGTGGCAATCAGAGAGAAAACTCACGATGATACATTTTAAATATAAGTCAACTTAGTTAATTATGAAGCTCTATTTCGTGATTCAATAAAAACTCTTCGATATAATCATTCTTAGAAAAAATTGGTCGTTACGTATGAAAATGATGGATGCGCGGATAGATGTAAAAGGTAAAGAAGACCTTAAGAGCTAAAAAATATTTGCTTTTCAGAAGGTAACGGCAACCAACTTAAAATTGAAAGTAGTAAGAGTGTGACGTATTTATTTCGGAACACAATCACTCATTATTAAGCATACAACAGTGAGGTTACAGCACCAGTAGAAAACTCTTTCTCGCTAGAAAAATGTATACACACACGGGGCAGTAGTTGGGTTAGGCGGAACTATTTTTTTCGTCAGAAGTACAATTGCCTATTATTATAGTTCCTATTTTACACAAGAAGGCAAACTTCAAAAAATGTATAGTTTTTTTCTTGTCTTTTTTCATTTATCTGGAAAAGATTGTTCACTTTTTGCTTTTCCTTTTTTTCACTGCAAAATTTATTAGTTTTTCTTCCTGTGCTCATGTGTGAGTGAATCAACCACGGGGAAAAAACTTTTCAAAACCTTTTCTTTTTCAGTTCAAGAATATCATCGTCCATCGTTTATCTGAGCACTGCTACTACTGTTACCACTCACTCACATTTCATCACACACTGAATGCAAAAGGGAATAGCTACTATTAAATACTTACTAAAGTATATATAAACGTATTTCGGAGATGATGGCGATCATCGTCATCGTCATCACAAAAATAAAACGGACAGAAAAAAGAGGGAGAGTCTCTCTGCCTTTCTTTCTCTCTCTCTCTCTTTGCTCCGTAAAAAGTCTTTAAAAGTGTAATGGAGAAAACTGGCAAAATATACGATGCTGATAGTCTATAAAAGTGTATATTCTTTCCGTTCTCAGGCACTTCTAAAAAACAAATCCAAGTGAACTTACAGCAGTGTTATCAAACTAGGAGTAGCAGGAGCAGAACAAACGAACGAACGAAGAAGGCATACAGACTAAACAAGCACAATACAGCAAAATGTATAGCCCACTCGTAACTCTTGGCACTGCTGCTGCTGCTGCCTCTTCCCTCGTTCCTACTCCGAAAACTACTTTCTCCTCGTCAATGCGAATAACTTACTCCCTCTCCTTTCCTCTCTTTCACTCGCCATTCTATAGTCACACTCTTCCATTATGTATGTACTCAGGTATGTAGATAAGCCAGCGCTGGCTGACTACACTCCTTTCGTACATATTATAAATAGTAGCAGAAGGAATTTTAGAATGAATACGCAGAGGAGTTGGCTCATGCTGAAAAATAATGAAGACACACGCAAGGAGTAGTTCCTTTCTTGCTACAACCACATACTACTATCACGACGACGACGACTACCACCACCACCATCCATAATCCTTTTTTTCTTACTTTGCCACTGCTGCTGTTTTTCTTTCATGCATACTATAGACTCCACACACACAGACGGTTAGGAGTTGTGATTGGGGAGCTACTACCACTGCTTGCATTTCTAACGCCGCCACTTTAACTTATTCGCATAATATGTATGTTGTTGCTTTCTCTGCTCCTGCCTCCTTAATTATGCATTTGTTTAGCGACTACAACTACAGCACCTACTAATACCTAATGCATTTAAGTCTTCCATACAGTCACCAAAAGCCTACTGCAAACTCCCCGAAAATTAAGTAACTTAGTTTGCGTCTCCAACAACATTTTTGAACTGGATACTATCACTTCAAGAAAAAGGAAAGATGACATTAATCTCTTTTAAGTACGAAAAGGATGCTGACAATTTTTATAGTGTTAATATTTCTTATCCATAGAACATATTTATTTTTTTGTATTGGACCTTAGTCATCATGCTTCGATGGAAAAATAATTCAAAAAGACACGGAACCACGACTTGATTACTAATGTCTAACAGAATCTGCTAAAAAGTTTGCTCGGTATCAAGTTCTGTCATGTATGACAAGACGTGTAGGAAATCGTATTGCGTTTCCTCTCAATGAGCTGTTAATTTATTGCGTGGAGCAATTTGCTCTGGTCTAGTCCTCCCTTTTTGATGCCAGTATACATACATAATATTTTCTGAGACTTTTTGTGCTCTTGCACACCTCAAAAGTTTCTTCGCTTTTTTGATTACCACGCTGGGAATATAGTCTCGTGTTCTGCCATTATTAGATCTCCTTGCTCATTTCATTACAAAATCTGATTTTGGCCAAGTAATCTCATTGTTTCTCGTAGGATGATGCTCATTATTACATTATTTATACTCGGAGAACTTTCAGGTCATTTTGGCAATAAGTCTGAGAAAAAAATGAATCGTCGGGAGGAGGAATGTAAGTAGTCGACAACTTTCACGAGAAAACGTGTTGATTTTGCAGAGCGATATTTCGAATTGTAGTTTTATCGCATTCCCCCTCCCTCATATGCATGTTATTATGGCCGCTGCTGAGTAGAAATATTATGTATTTTACCAGCCATCTTTATAATATCATGCAATTATCAATTTTTCTCTTTAAAAGGTTCGCATGTTTCATATCTGTGGAGCAAGAAAAGTATAAGTGAGCCGAGTATAGTTGCAAAGGGAGTGAGTCAGTTCACTTGATGGAAGGGAAAATGTTAAAGCAGCTGTATAACGACTCCCTGTTTTTTCTACCAGAAAATGTGTAATAATGTAGGTTTGCATGTCTTGTACTTTCATCGTCGTTTGAAGAGTTGATAAGTGCACCGTATGCGAATGTAAAAAAGCCTCTGACTTGTATGTATGCTTACATTATTTTTCTTGGTATACGGAAAGGGAAAAGCGAGTGAGCAAAGTGAAAAAAAAGACGGAAAGAAAGGCAGCAGATAGAGCTTTCACTAGCTCAATGCGGCATACCCTCACCCAAAAAGTTGGTCTGCGCAAAATTTAGGTCAATTTTGCGCCGCTCAATATCGTCTTCGTGTAGAAAGAAATCGATTCTTGCTCTGGTTCCGCCGCACTCCCATAATGCCGTGTCCCGTGCACGTCCGTCAGAATGGTTTGGACTTAGGTGCTTGCTTGCTGCTGCTGCTGCTACCACCACCACTACTACTACCGCTGCTATATTTTACATTTGCATGCCTCCTTGCTTGCTTGACGAGCAAACAGAGCTTGAGCTCTCTGACTTAGGTGTGTGTGGGCATCTAACTTTTTAAAGGGTTCATGTAACTTTTCCGTTTTCATAAAAATGTACGTTTCCTTCTTCGCGAGGAGAAACAAACATGCCATGCAAGCTTCATACTTTCCCTTCGTGTCCAGCCAAAGTTTATGAAAAAAATACTGATACAGAACTTGGAAATGAAACCACACTTGTTTTTTTTTATAAAAAACGAATCAGTCGGACAATTCTTGTATACATAAATGCCATGAATTTCTCAGTTTTGAACTTTCTTTTCAGAATCATGCAAACTGATTCTTAATAATAAAGGTAGGAGCAAAGACGCTATGATATTTACCGAGAAATATGAGCATAGGCGTTGTTGCTTTAGCACAGTTTGCAATATGTACGCATGATAAGTCTTCGAGTGCCTCACACAGATTGGGTGCATACATTTTCTTAATGGTACAAATAGTCAGAGCCGATGCTACTATTGCTTCCAATGCAGCAGCTGCCTCTCAATACAGAAAACACGAGGACGGAAACACCAGCAACCCGAATGACGAAGGAGGGAGAATCACGACTCCGAAACTACACGTTTTCTTCCAGCCACACGGTGAAAGCTCAACAGCAGTCGTGAGTTAAGCTGAATATTTGTACTTTCACGTTCCCGTATGCTTCACTTCGGCGAAACGCATATTTGGAGTCTTTCGGAGAAAGTATGTATCAAGGAGCTGAGAAAGGGCTTAAAACTTTGGAAACGCTGCATGTGTCGCCCTCCATCAGATTCTGAGATAAAATTCCTTTCATGAAGCGTTCGCAGAATTCTCAAATTTACTTCCAGATGGTCACACTTGAAGAGGAACATGTAGAAGTCAATACTTAACCGCGAAAATTTGCTCGACTCCATCTGTGAACAAAGTCACTTATTTCAAGACGTTGTTCTCAACAGTTGTGTTGCGGTGACGGTTGAAGAGGTCTTTACAGATCCTATTTAGGCTTCATGAGTTGGGATCTAGAGATTTTCCCCAAAAAAACCTCTGAGCAAACATATTATTATTTTTTCGCATTTTCTCCAGGCTAGACTAGACACTTTTCCTACTGTGTGGTCTTTGGCCTTTGGTTGTTGCTGAGGTGAGCATTTTCCAACCACTCTAGAGTGAGGTGGATGGATGCCAAGCGGAACGCAGCGTGAATATTGGCTACCTGTATAATTTATGATGTCACAGTGAGTAAAATAGGAAAACGCTTACCAAAATACAAGTCTGTGTTGTGTAAACGTTTAGCATAGTACAACCCAAAAAACTATAGGATGTTTACATAAGAAATTTTCCACGTTCATAATTTATGGAAACCACGAAGCACATTGCATAGGTTTTTGATGATTTCTTATTGGAAATTTAAAATTCATACATGTTTACTCGATCCGCTCGTTCCATAATGACTTTAAGTTTAAATTAAATATGTCATATATGTCACTCATGATTCATTACTGAGTTCGTGATAAATTGATATTGGCTAAATTGTGTATTAGAAAATGTACTCTAAAAATTGAGCAATTTACTACTTCTAAGATGATTTTCCGTAATATGTAGTTGCCACAGTAGTTTCCCGTTTATACGAAATGGTTGTAGAGCAGACCTACTTAAGTACCGAACCGAATAACCGAAGCGGGTAAAACAATGCATACTTCATAATACCAATTCGTGAGAAAACATCGGGAAAAACTAGGAACGCTCTTGGCGAAAACTGATATTGAACCGCAAACGTAATATAGGTACAAGTAACCCTCATGAAAGGAGGGTCGAAGAGCTTAAAACCCTCTTCCGAATTTCAGACTCATTCATTCCTTTAATTTGGAAAAGAGAAAACTTTTGTAGAGATTAGCATGCTCTCGACAATAATTCTATCAGCAACTCTCAGGTTCTCTCTTGATGAGGAGTGCAAATCAGCTCACGCAACTAATATTTTGTTGCTCGGTAATAATATCATACCAGCAACTTTTTTCCTTTCCGAGAATGGTCTTTTTTGTGTTAATTACTTCTATTCCTTCTATTATTCGGGTGTTCTAAATGACAGTAGTGGCTCTTCATTAAAGCGATGACAAGAACAGGAAAAAGCAAAACCAATCAATATTCAGATTTTTTTTACCATCTGTCGAGTCGAGTAAGTGCAGTATAAATATGCAATTAAAAAGGAGCAGGGGCTTAAAAACCAGTTAAAATCTCAATTTTTTTTGAGTTCCAGCCTTCGTAGGAAATTGAAAAATAAAGTTTGAATATACTGTATAACAAGGTCAATAATAATAAGAACAATAATCCTTGGTGGGCACTGTTCCCCCACTGAAATGAAAAATATCTGGGTGCACACTTGCTGGCTCTAAAAGTTACTAACACAGTTGGAAAGCATTTAGATCCTTGCATTATTTATGCTGAAGTGATGTATTGGCCGTCACGTAAAACAAAGTTTGCGAAAAGCACATGCATACATGATAAAAAACATACTAATCTAATAATGACTACTGAGCATCGAGCAAATAATCCTGTATTAAAGTATTGTATGTGATGATTCAAAATGTGTGCAATAATAAACTTTTATATTAGGAAAATGAGATCCTCTAGAGCTTCTTTCATCAGAGAAGTAGTAGTTCTGATTCTGATTGATGTTACTCATGCATCTACTAACTGTATTTAACCCTGATTAGTAGTAGTATAGCTAGTGAATATGCAAGCAATATTATGTGCTAACCATATGCAAGCCTTTTCCAGGCCAGAAATTGGATTACATTGTCAATTAGAAGCATTGTGTCCGCTGAATAGGTAGTAATAAGCTGATAGTGTATGGACAACGGAATAACATATTATATTGAATGTAATGTGGCCACTTACATAATATCTCCGAGCTTAAGACGAGTCTGAACCAGAGCACATGTTTTATGGTCGGACGTAGTAACAGCCCGTCGTCGCCCGCGACGTACAGGACCGCCCGAACCATTGGTTTGAGAGCTAGACATTCGACGAAGTACACTTTCCAAGCGTCTGGTTCGAATTTCCAATTCATCTTCATCTTCCGCTGGATGAAACCTCTCATTGTCGTGATCACTTTCTTCCTCGGCTGTCTGAATACGGTCTTCAATGCTGGAACGACTCGTTCTCCTCATTTTGGTAGCTTCTACTACTTCTACTTCGACTCACTACTTTTGTTTTCTTTCTCGTTTCCGTTAATGATTTTCCCGTTGGTCCCATGTCCAGGCTTGGACTTTTTTCCTCTTCAAAATATATACGAGGTCATATTTGTAAGGATGGATGAATTGCTTATGTTATTCGATCTGATATTTACATGTTTTCCATGCTCAATTTTTTCAGGTATTTTTATGTAACTTCTTTGCACTGAATGGCTGTGTTAGGTAACTCTAGATAGATGATCACATGAAATCTTGCGAAGTATTGTCTTCAATCTCATTATGGACCTGAAAGAAAGCAAAATATTCATAAAATATTCACAGTGTGCACGTTATCAGCATAATTACCTGAAACAGTTTTGGGCACTCGCACAAAAATAAATACACGGTGTCACAAAAAGGAGGCCTTTCACCAACTGAATCTTTAACCAATGATGTTTGCCGAATAAATGAACGCTTATCTTTTTGCTAGTACTTGTTTCCGATTCAGCATGCTGCGCAAAAGTGAGATCCGCCTTTTTAGGTAAATAATTTTGAGCTCTAACATTTCATCTCTTATGAAGCCTCTGAGAGGGTTTAAGAGTGGTCTTCTGAAGGATGCGGAAGCAACAATTGAATTTAATGCTACAGGTAAAGTCATTTCCCCGTCCGTTTTACTTATTTTCTGGCTTTTATGAAGTCAAGTGCTTTACAGTCCGTGCCTTTAGATTGGAGAAAGCTTTTCCCTTAACTGTATTACGTTTCTGCGTTTGGATTTTGGATGGTAAAAGGGGTCGCACCTTTCTCAAAAGCTTCATCTACTTTCTTCCGTTCTTGAACCCTTTTAGCCTGCCAGTCTCTACCAATGCGAAATAAAATATTTTCTTCCTAATCAAAGATTGAATTTGACCGAGCCTGCTTCCTAATTTGTCTTTTAATCACAAATCAATGTTTCAAATGGGCATATTGCTACATTTGTGGGATACGTTTCTGAACGATAATGTTTTTCAGGCCCAATTTCTACATTTCGATCCTTTATATTTCGGAACAAAAAAAATCGGTCCTTTCCACACCAAAAACATGTACATACATATTACGTGCATATACTTACGCTCGTATTCATGCCGAAGAGGATTTTCAAACCCGCTTATATGTTTGCTCATCAGCACTCTTGTTGCTTTCAGAGAATGTCTTCCAGATTGATTATCTCTATAGAAACGGACCTTCGAAAACAATTTCATCTTGAGTGCTATCGACGTCTCCCCTTTACACTTGCTTTACCGTAGTAGGGAAACAATCTAATTGGATATCTCGAAGAAAGTAGGTAAGAGTTGTTGTTTTTTTGAAAAGTGTTCAACAGATTATTACACATTTCATTTGCTTCTGACCTCTAACGATCCATTCCATTAGGTTGAATTCGACGCACGAATCTAAAATAGTTGAATTGTTGAAAGTTTTAATGGTATCTCTAGTTTCTCTAAATTCGAATGCTTCTGAAATTTCTATTCATACTAAAGCCACGTGTTGATTGATCGGCGAAATATACGTAGTTGGTTATACAAACCATCAAAAGTATCGATATTTTACGTTCCTGTATATGTCATGTGTACTTTCTTATCTTATACATGAGAATAAGTGTGCATACTAAATTTTGTATGCTTAATGTAGTTTCTGCTAATGACATATTTTATTACATCAGACCCCGAAATGACAAATAAAACTTTCCGACCTCCCGACTACCCATACAATTAAAATGGCGCTTAATGAGAAAAGCTAATTTTTTGCTCTCCTGCAAAAATGTTTATGAGGCTTTTTAAGCTAGTAAAAATAATTTCCTCTTGAGCAAAATTTTCTTTTTACCTACTTACGTATGCATGTATCGTTAGTTGTTTGTCCCATAAAGTCGAAATGCATGCATTGACTGATTCTATCTTCTATCAAAAACGATATTGGAAAGAAGTTCAGAGAGGGGAGAAAAGTTTCTTCATATCCTCAGCATTGAGGTACGACCTTTTCCTGTTTGCAGGATCCTTTTCCGTAGGTTACAGTAAAGTATGTATAAATGTTACTCACTCAAGAATATAGGTTTTGTGCGTAAGGTAGACAATCCATCCAAAAACTGATAGCTCTCCATAAATCGGCGGTGTAAATAATTTTTTAATGTTCTTGAGATGCCCCAATCCCCTTTTAAATTGCACCTATATGATGAAGCTAACGCAAGAAAAATAGTACAAACTATTGAATGTGGTGTCATTTTAGTAAAAAATGGTGAAACTGAAAGCTATTGCATCCACGCATTTTGTCCCAGCAAGCGGATTTCGTTTGTGGACTTTTGCTCGACAGATTCACTTCCAAAGGTTACGGAATTTAAACGTCTTCCAAGTAGTATATACAGAATTATCGAGCAATCTATGTACTAGTATATTTGTGGGCGAATTCTTTGGAGGTCTTTAATTACATCTAAACATGCAACCTTGTTATAGGACAATGTGACTTTGACCCCAATATTATTTGGAGATTATGGTTGTTCTGTCTGCATAAAATACTTTTTGATCCAATATAGTGCAAGATTGAATCAGCAAAAATGAAAGTAATGCAAATGAAACAAAACTAACTCTTTTGTTTCTGTAAATAAACCTCGAAGGTCAGAACAGGACTCTAACATTTTAGCTTGAGGTCGACTATAGTATCGAGAAATTTTAGTGATTCTTCTGGACAGGCCAGAAAGGAAAGTGCATCTCAAGAGCTGTCTTTTAATAAATCATTCAAATATTCCCTAAAGAAGCTCAAAATAGAAGCAATAAAATAAAAGTAGCTATATGAGTGAAACACATAGACAGCTTTCTCCTTTTTGTTTTCTTTCCCCTCTACTTTCATCACCATGACATATGCTCTTTTAAGGCTTTGGTTAGATGCGAAGTGGGATGGTTG
>JAHZNI010001044.1:0-10951 GCA_027744415.1 Seira ritae
TAATGAAATGTGCCTGGCCTGATCTGTGAATGAAAAGGAAGTTTTATTTGCTTGCAACTTATTTAAAGTAATTTTTTAAAAAAGATTCGCTGACGTACATGCAAACAATGCAAAAGCCTAACACAAAAAATATTTTCGGTATCATTTTGTATCCAGATTCGAAAACTTCAAGTTAATGCAACAAAGGATGGCAACAGAATATGCAACGCATCAAAGTATCTCTTATATGAAATCATAATTAAATATGTTCTTGGCCTGATTATCAAAATCATCCAAATTGACTTATCTTTTAAAATGTCGGTGAAAATAGATAATTGATGGAATAATGTTATCTGCATTGCATGGACAAGACAAGATATCAATTTTTTGTTACGAACGCGATAATAATGAAGCATCAGAACCAACCAATAATACCAATAATGTGCCTGAATAACCAAATTAAATTAGGATTTTAATGTTGACAACAAAAAATTCATTTTCTATTTATTTTAAATTCGCATAAACATTTGAATAGTATAAGATGACAAAAATTAAAAATATCCATCATTGCTTTATGATGATGAACATTGTATTGTCTGCTCCTTGAAATTAGATTGGAATGATGAATCTGATAAAGACATGACAACAGTGCTAAAGAATTCCTCAAAAACGTATAGACGTAAACGACATAGTACGCACGCACCCAACCAAACTAATATTACAACTCTTTCCATCGAATGCTCTTCAGATTCAGATTCAGGAATCAAATCACTATGACGATACGTATGTAACTTCACAACAGCAAAAAGGAGCAGGAGCAATACAAGCAGCAAGCATCTATGAAACCGAGCAAGACACAAAGACGTCTGAGTTTTATTCTACAAGTCTAGTAAAAATCAGTTATCCACTCACCAATGAAATGAACTTTTCCCTCGAGCAAATAAGAGAAGTTGTGTCTTAGATTAAAGTGGTCACAGTGGTCAGTATTCGTCATTCGTTATCATTAATTTGTTACCATGCCTACACCAATGATTCCTGGATGTAATTCATAGTTTAGAGAAGCAAAATACCTTTTACTATCCGACATATCGCGCATTTCATAAAATTTAACATTGTGACATTCAGTGCAAATCCAAATCCTCTTCACTCTTCACGATTTGGTCTCCGGTAGCATATTGAAGAGTTCCCCTTCAACTTGAAATTCATACAAAAATCAGAATCAGAGACTGAAACATTTTGACGATAAAATAATCATAACATTGATACAATATTTATAAAATGTTTTTTTTCCCAGCCAAACCCAGACCTTTTTGATCAACTTCAACAATCAACGAAAGTTTGTCCAAACTCTACTCTTGGTATGAGGGCTAGAGAGCATTTTTTACTTTTTAAAGTCAGTTTCTTTTGTTCTCCACAGTTGACAATATTCAGTGACATGTCGCAGAACAAACAGTTCATGAGAGACTGTCTTTTGTTAATATTTGTCCATTCAAATGTGAAGAGGACTTTCCAAAGTTTTTTTTCGTTTGCAGGGGGATCCGAAGAGTCTTTAAGGTGAAGTAGGGACCACTACTCTTCCACAAATAGCTTACGATTGTTTTTTATGCGAGATGTGTAGAAATATTCGTGAAAGGTGCATATATTTATGCCATGGGAGAGTCACGATTTTGCTGACTTTTATTTTGAAACATGTAACTTTGAGCATACTCTTTTGTACTCTGTCAAAAATAGAACGATGAGAGCAATCGAAAATTTTATGTAACATCTGGTTTGCATCATATCATGCAAGTACATTTGTAAATTTTTCGTGATTAAAATGCACTTCCTATTTGTATTTTAAATTCCCGTTTAATGAGTCAACTGACGCGGTTTTTCAAGGGAAATCAACCAACGTACGAGACTCATATCCTTTTCCTTGGAAATTTCTATAGATAATAATCATGGTATCTAATTTATCTGCAATAATTTGCGGAAGCTGAGGCACATGTATTCTCCTCAATTTTGACTTCCCATTATAAAAATTCCCCAAAATTGTCCAAAATCATTGCTTTCCATCCATCATGTTATAATTTGTTTGTTTCGTAGCAGAAATGAAATTTTACGGTTCAATCAAGATGCACCAGCGGAATCCTTTAATCTTTTCACAGCAATCAAAAGAAATGCATTAAGTGAGTAATAACTGAGCATAAATTGAATAGGTAGGTATTAGTAATCTCTTTCTGAATCTTTCTGCTTTGCTGCCGATTTAGACAGAAAGAGATGAATACAATATAATGCTATCCACTTAACCAGCCATATTGCATTGTAATTGTAATAGCTTTACAATAATAATGAATGATACAGAAAGAGATACATATTTCTTCTTCGGTTTGATTGACAGGCAACGTCTAATGAATTAGATGCGATAGCTTTAGGTTGATAAATATCACTCCACTCAGAATCCTTTTATCCTGAAATATTTATTTTCTACCTCTCCGTGTAAATGTTTTAATAATAAGGCAGTTTAATGCTTGAGCATTTTATTGTTATATAGAAAAGTGGCAAAGATTGTAATCATGATGATTATGATGAAATATTTATTTTCTACCTCTCCGTGTAAATGTTTTAATAATAAGGCAGTTTAATGCTTGAGCATTTTATTGTTATATTAGAAGAGTGGCAAAGATCGTAATCATGATGATTATGCAATATTTCTCGACGAGACCTGTTCTCCTCCGCCTCTGTTCTGATGCTCTAAGGGCTAATCTTAAGGAGATAATTTGCTTTCTCAGACAAGACAACCCTTGCGGTCACTAATTCGTGTTATTCCTTCAAACGTATCATTATTGACATCCAATGAATATCGCAAAACAAAAGGAATGAAATCCTTTATCTTTTGCCGAATGCAGCGCAGCATATAGGTATCGCGTCTTTCTTGATGATGAGTTGCACTAACGCTTGTTGGGGCAATACTTGTAATTTGAACTTTAGAAGAATGAATCAACGCCCACTGTCATTGTTTTATGACACAAAAAGACATCCTATGAAAAAAGCCGCAATCAATCGCTACATTCCTCTCAAGCTACCTCTACCACATATACTACAAAAAATGTTTATTTTATTTCTATCCCTCACAACCGCAAATAACGAAAAATATTTCTTATAAGTGCATTGTTTTTTTTCAGCGCTGACTTATCTACATCTTTACAAGAATCGACTGAATTGTTTAGAACTGCCTTACGTAGATATTTTTTCACAAGTACTGTTTGTTGGATTTTTTTTCATGATTCAAAAACATTTTTCACCTTCGGAGAGCATGTTATCCGATTATGATTATGATGATGCATGCTGCAAGTCTTCTCTCCCTCCGCGTGAAAGTGTTTTAATACTCATGACTCATGAGTGCGATATGATGATAAAACACGAGTATTGTATAATATTAAATCTATAAGCTATTTTGAAGTGGAGAATTGACCCAGCAAAACTCTGATGGAGTTCAGATATTCAATGCGTACCAATACCAATACAATCTGATCAGATCAGGTAGGGTTGGTTGAAGTGAAAATTCGAAGGAGTGAATATCGCATTATCACGTTGGAACATTATGGCACAAAAGTCTTGAGCTTGCTGATGTAGCGAAAACATAAAAGAAATGGAATCAGTAATGCGGTGTAAATTATGTGAATGCTGGATGAAAAACACTAGGATGACATGTAGGAATGTAATTGAATGAATAATCAATGAACCCTGGCGAGAAATATTTTTCTTGAGAGGCTTCTCATTATTCTCCAATTCATGCGATCGCCTTCGCACATTGTATCAAAACAAAAGTCTGTTTGTCTGCAAACTGTAAACGATCAGAAAAGCATGTAAAATTCAAGACCCCATCCTTTCCAACAATAAGGCACAGCGAAACTTATATCATTGTTTAATGTGAATTTCATTCATTTAAAAGATCACATTTTGCCCATACAAAACTTCTTCAATTAAAATCGATGGAGTAACACTAAAACCAATTAGTAGATAGGTACATTTGTAGTTTGCGACAATGCTAATTACAAAACCAGCAATTACTTTTCGTAACACATACCTAAAACAAGCTTGCAAAAGGCAAGACACAGACGTTACAAATTTAAATTGCATATTACGTTAGTAGATAGGTACAATTTGTAGTTTGCGACAATGCTAATTACAAAACCAGCAATTACTTTTCGTAACACATACCTAAAACAAGCTTGCAAAAGGCAAGACACAGACGTTACAAATTTAAATTGCATATTACATTATTAAAATACCAAAAATACCTTTCATCGTGGCATTTTGAAACATTGAAGAAGTCAAGAAGTAGATTTTTCAGTCGTAATCATTGTCATTTAGAAAAGGCATATTAATTTGATGAACATGCCTAAGAAGAGCATCCCTGCTTGATTTGCATCCCTGTAACCGTGCCAATTGCCAATATACCACTACCACAACTACAACTACTGCGTGACAAGGACAAGATTTACCTTGATCCCTTTGGTTATGTTTTCTCATATCGTGTCTCCTTGTATCGTAGATCGATGCTTTATGTGCACACATACCTTTCTCCTTTAATTGAAGCCAGACTCATAAAGTTGATTGTAGGTATTATTTTAATCAGACAGTTGAGCTGAATTTAATTACTTGAGTGCATCGATTGTTCTTTGCGAACAAATTGTGCGCGCGCAGCCACCAAAAGCTCTTCTTTTATTGCAGCCCTTCTTCAAGGCACGAATTCGAATTGTGTACACATGTATGTAGAACATACATACATGTTTCGGTCATTGCTGCTTGGGCAGATTGACATTGAAGGTACAAGGAAAACGGTACTTGCATGACGTATTTGGCATTTTTTTTGTCATGTAAAATAAAACGAAAGTGAAACTGGCTACAATGAAGCTTTTCGAGAAAAAATTGAAACAGGCCTTCCTTTTCCACAAGTTAAGCATTGATTTTTTTACATCTTTTTAAAATTTCCCTTTCACTAGTATGGTCCTCGTAAAGGGTAGGCACATAATCTGCAATACAATTTATCAATTCAGCTGTAAAATTTATTCTTTTCAAAAAGTAGATAAGCAATGCAGTAGATTATCAGGGCAAATTAGCATATTCAGTTTCTTACATTTACGAGCCCAAGCTTAAAAGTGAGATATAATTCTGAAGGAACCTGTTGTACCCAACAAGTAATCTCAATTGTATTATTGTTCATCCCCAGAATTATTCATCTTGATGCAAATGAGCTGCAAATGTTGAGGACGACACCTTAAGGCAAAATCTTTTGAGACTTGGCCAAAACAAGGCTCCCTTAAAAGAACCATAATAATCCCACATAATTATGAATTCATTAAATCTATTTTTTCAAAACACTAGTAGTGCTAGTTGCTCTAGCTGTGATCTGATCCTGCAGCATTCATTGAATATCGATTGGTCGCCATCATATAGATTTACAGTTTCCCCGTGTCGATAATAAAACCTACCCAAACAAGTGGATTAGCTTGTTTCGTAAAAATCCCAAAAATTGATCAGCAGGGCAGAGCAGGTTGATGCAAGCAGCGCGAACCAAACCTCGTTTTAAAATTCTGAGCGGACCTCAAACTTAATTTTTATAGAATGCTAAATATATGTGCAATATTAATTTTACTTCCCTACCAAAATGTAGTACCTACCACGATGATGGATGATTCTACCGTTAAAAAATCAGAGTTACATTACTACATCCTTGCATTTGAACCACATACATAAGATAACCCTGTTGCCATACTAACTCAGTGACTCTTCTTCTCCTTCTTTTCAGGAGCAACAATAGCAGAGAAGGAAATTAAGGTGGGTAAAAATTTTTGCATATGAATTGGTCTCAACCAGAAAGGAAGATGAGTCGATAGCAAGGTTTTTTAGAACTTAATAATGCTTAAGTAGACGCGAAAACTTGATTTTCTGCAGCACATCCAAATAAGCAGAACTCGATACCATAACAAGCGTCATAACTCGATCGAGCGAGGGTCTTCTTTAATCTTCCGTGGCCGTATGCATATACGTATCTGTAGATTTCATTTCAATGTAAGGCATTAAAGGATTTTTTCAAAGGTTAGGTTTAGATTATGCAGTTCTTCTTCACATGATGAAAAAATCGTTTACCACTTTGAAACATTTCAAAACATTTGTCATAGCAAGAAGGGATGATGATTGTATGTATGTGTTGGATTTGCTAGTTGAGTACTACAAGCTACAAGTCGTACTTAGTTTAGTCCGATGATTTTTCTCTTGACGATAGGTTTACACTTTAGGGCAATTATTACAAGAAAACAATCATGTACATACCTTAGGTTATTGGTAACATGCACATGGGATATTTGCCAATCTTAATCTCGTCTCTAGAAAAAAAGGCCGGAATAATATGTATCGGTGGTGATGCTATTAAGTATTTCGTACTCTTTTCTTCAAGAATCAGTTTATCTTATCGTCATCATCATCATGGTCAATGCAAAATCCTGACTGTGGACTAAACTACTCCTGAAGTCCATCATATGAAGCGACATGCGCGAATTCAATAACTGGTGACCGTTAATTTTTTCACCAATAAGGCTTAGCATTGAAAGGGTGCAAGCCATTGCTGATGTTGATGATGATGAAGAAGATGATGATGTTAAGCATACGAAATGAAGTCTGCGTATTTAAAACACGTAACGCAATAATAAATGAAGACAGGTATGTAGATGTGCAGTGAAGAAGCATGCCCATAACGTAAAATGCATCTTGCCTCATCATAAAGTAGACAAGTGACAAATGTGACAGTGAAAAAAATTCCTCTGGATTGTCCACTTTCTACATGAATTTGTTAAATTTGACCTATAAACTTCAGTTTGAAAGGGTTAAGCTTAAACTCAGCATGTACTACTACGAAGGAGGATGTAGACGCGCTCAAGAACGTTTTTGCGTTGTTTCCTCGCCTTAAAGAATTGTCTGCTTGTCCGCTCTGTGTCCTGTGCAGTGTCATTTACACAAATTTAAATAGAAAAAAGGAGTTTTTTATTTTATCATTATTTCAAAAGATTTTTTTCTGCTTTTTTTGAAACCACGAAATTTTTCGCCTTTCATTTTCATCTCAATGACGGCGAAAGTGATTACGACGACGGCGATTTTTTCATGTGACTTTTTTCTCCCTTGGATCCAATTCAAAAGTCAGAGATTGCTTCACCATTTTGCTCTTGCTCTCAATACTACTACTCCCATTATTTGTGTGAGATGAGCACACTTCCAAAAGGTGAATCTCCGAATATTACGTCTGAATGTGTCGCAAACATAATCAGAGGATTTCTTCTTGGAGAGTTCTGAACCATATCGGTTTTTCGTACAAGACCGAAATCTTTTCCAAATGGTTGGAGTACCCCGAAAAAAATATATCTGGTTACTGTCAGTGTTTGGAATATTTGTAATTGTAAGTGAATTCCCGTGCTTACATCACAGTAATTTATAGTGCTTAATATTTTTCCAGTGCAACGATTCCTTTCTTTAAAGTTTAAACAAAAATATTTTTTGAATAAATTTCCAGATTACGTTAGCCCATTCTGAAGCTTCTTCTATGGTGAATAGTCTAGATAAGGTGGTAGTGCTACTAAATGGCTCAAATTCTGGATTACCGAAGGAACACCAGAATGAAAAAAATGATTTTAGAAACTCATCTCTTTCAACAAGACTGGAAAAGACATCTCTCTCTTGCAAAGAGAATCCAGAGGTGTGTGCTACCCGCACATACAACACTACCACCACCACCACCACCATCAACAATTCACTCACATCACCAAAGGTAGAGAGGGAAAGACCCCGTTCCAGACAAGGGAAAAAGGTGGCACTGCTGAAGTCATCATCATCATCATCTCACCATCAACATCATTTCCCTTCGATAAGACTTGTAGATAGTAGTAGTTATAGGAATAGTGGTAGCAGTGTAACTAATCATAGAAATTTTAGTAAAAATAATAATTATAACGAATATCTGCCAGTACAGTATGATGACGGAGCTGTTTCGGAGGGAAGGAGTTTTACTGCCGGGATATTGTTTTTAGTATTCAGTATTATTCAGTTCAAGGTAGTGTTTGGTGCTATGATGCTATTCCTAGCGGTTAGTCCCTTGATTCTGTTCCTTATGTTTGGACCTATGATTCTTTTCCTCGTCTTTGGTCCTATGTTACTAATGATGATGTCCTAGGTAAGGCAACAATTAATGCCGCTTTCATTCAAATGGTAATTAATCTTTTCATTTTTATCGCATATAATATGTTTCTACTAAATGTCTAATAATACTGAATATTTAATACCACACCTTGTACATTACGATAGGGTTACTACTTTGCATGATTCCTAATCTCCATATTGCACGATTTAGTTCAGATTGATGCATTATTTACCGTTTTTCTTGTAGCAAATGCATAATATGTACTACTATTACTTATCAATATTTATGACACATTTCCGGTTCCTCATTAAAACTGAAGGTTTCTGAACTTTTCAGAACTATATAGTGCTTCATTATTAATGCTCGCTAGTATTTTATTTAAGTACTTCTAGCTGTTTGAAAGGTTTGCTACACATATTTTTTCATCAGTTTCTAGAAATATTTTAAGTATTTTTTTAAATGGTATATAATATTTAAATATGTATTTAAAACTGTGCATTGTGTATTATTTGTAGCAATCGAAACTGTACATTTTAAATTTGAATCATGCTTATCTTAGCGCATAGAACGTAAAGGTAAAGGTATCGGCGCTGCGCTCGCGTATCGTAAGTATCTGGCACGACGTGTGTTGTACACTATACCTAGTTTTGGTGAGAAGTTAGTATGTGTATGACATGAATTTTATTTTTTTTACCAAAGTACAGTATGAAGCATTTAAACTTCTACATTGATTGTAAATTTACACGTTGCATGCCTATGGAATAAAAAAAACTTGTTTTGAGATTAAGGCAGACAAAGAATTTTTCCATTTTTGAAGCTTTCATTTTCAACGATTTGATTTGGTTTTAAAAATTCGGTAGGTCACATGACATGTTTCAATGAACTCTACGCAGATACTTCTCTCTGGGTTAGGGATGCGGACGAGTTGGTTAAATTTCTCGTTGTTATAAATGCTGTATAACATGTTCATTTATCATGTCAAATTCGATTTGATTTGGGGGTTTGTATTTATTTATGCGTAATCTTTTATCAGAGGTGAGGTTATAACTTATAAGTAATAACAATAACACACAAGACTAGTATCAATATGATGCAATTTTTTCTGAAAATATTGATGTCATTTTTGGAGCAAGAATTTTCTTTCTCTTCTTTCCATTTATTTTTAATTTTGATTCCTCTCTTATTATAAAATTAACGAAACAAACAAACACAATTTAAACTTTATGTGTTAAGAAGTTTTTTCCTTGTTTTGTGCTCATGTGAGAAGCTATTGCATGTAATTCTCTTCTTCTTTGTTGCACATCTTCTCTAAGTTGCTTTGAGTTTTTTAACATGGAAAGCACATGTAGTACATATGTGAGGGAACAGAACATGTGGCTTTGGTTTCTAGCATGCTGATTTGATGATGATGACGACTATGAGAGTAAACCACAATAACAAATTGAGAAAGAAGGTCAGTCAGTGATATTGATAATCATGTCCATGTCCATAAGTCCGGTCGGCAGGTAATCAAGTAAATTCCATAATATAACACCGTGTGTATGTATGTAGAGCATTCTTGTGTATTGCATCGTATTATAATATTGCGTAAGTTGTAATGTTATGTCACTGTAACCTTCCATAAGATTAGACTGATATGTAGTTAAGTTGGAAACAACTTTTGCTGTAATTAGTCTATACAAACACTTGTAAAATCAAGAGATCGCGTTGTAGAATTCAATTATTTAATTTGGCTGAAAGTTTTCCGGACAAATCAAATTATTTCAAAATGAGTGCGACAAAAGCTCTAGCTCAGTTTGGAAAACTGATTCCTAGAAATTCCGCCCTTTTCCTCTGTGACATGCAAGAGAAGTTTAGACCGTCTATAAAATATTTCGATGACATCGTTTTCAACTCCAACCGACTTCTCCAAGCAGCGAAGATTTTAGAAATGCATGTCGTTTGCACGGAGCAATATCCGAAAGGTAATTTTAAAAAAATATTTTTTCAATTAATTTGCATTCAAGAGTTCATTAATTTTTCATTTATTGAAAGGTCTTGGAAAAACCGTCCCGCAGCTCGAAATCGAGAAGGCAGGGGTGACCGCAATTGATAAGACTCTGTTTTCCATGTGCTTAAGTCCCGTCATGGACGAACTGAAGACAATGCCGGATGTCAACTCAATCCTGTTGTGTGGCATAGAAGCGCACGTGTGTATTCAACAAACAGCTATTGACCTGAGGACCCAAGGATATCAAGTTTTCGTCATTGTCGATGCCTGTAGCTCCAGGGGCCATGCCGAAAGGTAGATTTGATTTATTTTACAATAATTGACCCCAATTTATCCCTTAGTATAATGAACATATTATTTAAAATTATTTTATCAGAACTAATTTTCAATTAAATTTTCGGAACTTCTTGCAGGAAGTACGCATTCAGTTTACTGAAGCAGGCCGGATGTTGGCTCACTACGACGGAAAGTGCCATTCTGTCGCTTGCTGGAGGATCCCACCATCCGCATTTTAAGCAGATCCAAGCAATAATTAAGAATGAGGGACCTGATACTGGTTTACTTTCGAAAATCTAAATTTAATGCATGCTTAATGCAAATGCCTAGATATTTGCTTAGGGCAAATCACATATCACAGGGTTTAACTGTTCTTATTCTAATATTCTCTATTTTTTTCTGAAAATTCACTTTCAATGCGACTGTATTTCCGTTAGGGATTATTGTAATGTTGGCAAATGTTGCCACTGCCAGTTTATTCAAGTTTTGTGTTTTCTAGTGTAAAGATGGAGAAGCTGTGTATTAAATGCTTT
>JAHZNI010001045.1:0-12375 GCA_027744415.1 Seira ritae
AGTTTTACTTTTTGTTTTGTTTTGCGGGAGAGAAGCAGTAAAAATGGCGAAAATTACTCCAGAGAAAATCTGTGCTCATGTTATATTTGCACGAGCGATGTAATTTTTCTCTATTTCCTCTTTCCTTAAAACGAATGTGAATTCCAACTTACTTCCAAAAAATCATTTTTCACTTCAATTGAGATATTGTTGAGTTTTATTTTCAATTTAAATCATGTAATAAATACTTACCGTAGACAGAGAGCTTAACACGTGCGGTCTCCCCAGATATGGAATTATTCACGCGACAAAGGTAGGTGCCTCCATCCTCGGGACGAACTTGAGTGAGTAGGAGAGCTCCGAAGTGGGATAGTGAAGGGGATGATGATTGAAGATTGTTTCCTCCGCCGTTTGAATTTGAAGCACGGGATTTACTTGAGTGATGAGAGGAGGATACGGAGGAGGAAGTGGGGGTTGATGGGAGGGGATCTGTGAGCATTCCGTCTCGTTCACGATACCACCTGTTTAAACATATTCATTTATAATATATTTACAATCTCTGGCTCGTGAAGTGCTGAAAAGTACCTATGGTTAGTATAAATTCCATATTATGCAGACTTTGTCTTGAGACACATGCAGGTATAATGTCACTGGTAATTTTGTGTCAATGTCACGCAAGCAAGTCATTCAAACTGGTTATGATTGTCTTAAATAGTTCTTAAACATGAGAAATAAAAATAAAATAATTAGCAATTTTTAACAATCCTCGACTTGAACGTAGCATTCAACAGGATCAAATGTAGTCATTCCATTGATTTCACTTTGTGAACAGAAAATTCAGATTTCGATTTTTCCTCATCCTTCCGAAGTATTTATCCTCGAAAGACTTCAACTTTTTATTCTTAAACCTGCTGGAGTCTTTTCAGCTGCCTAACCATCCATCCACAAATAAGCAGCTTCTGTTCCTTTCTCCAGTTCGCTTCACATAGTAGCACTGAGTCAGCAGGGAAATCATTAATTCAGACAAAATACTTTTTCTCTCCTCTTTCTCAAGACAGAGGAAAAAGAAACTTTCTTTCTTCAATTCCGTATTATCCAAAGATGTTTTTCTCTCTTTCTGAAAACTGCATCTCATCTCATCGAGGAAGATTTTACAACACGGTGGTGTTACATACGTACGTACTATTTAAAACAAGGGTAATATCGATTACTTTCCGAATCCCTGGCTTATTGTCTGCTTTAGTCAAGTCGAGTAAAGTTACAAATGCAAATTAGTACAATTTTCCCTTCAAGCTGAAGAAGAAGAAGAAGAGGAGAATGATCATCATGATCGTGGAATCACGAAGAATGTTATTATCATTATCCAGAGAGCGGCGAGGAGAATAAGGAGAAATCTACAAAGATTATCCTATATACTTACGTGTATATCGGCGCAGGATTTCCTTGAGCGAGGCAGGGAAGGTAGATGTCTTCACCAGCCACCACTTTGACACTATCTTGCTTCTCTACGGAAAGCCTAAGTGGCTCCGCCGACTTCAAATCTGCAAGGGAAAGAACCAAACCTTTTATAATAACAATAAAAACGGGAGTGAAAATGTCTCCAAAAAATAGTGAGAACTCCTTCGCGATGAAGATGCCAATGCCAATGCGAATGATGCGATGGTCTTGTAGAAGAAAAAAACTCTACATTTGAATTTCATGAAGTGTACATAAGACATTATACAAATGGCAAGAACGTACATACGTAGGTGCATAAAGTTAAAGTTGGAGAATAACCGTTTGAAATGGAGGAGGAGAAAGCAGAGAGAATCTCTCCTCTGAGAGGGGCACTCCTCCGAGTAATGCTCATTCTTGATGGGAATAAGGATAAAGGAAAGAAAAGATATGTGTGTCGTTCTCTCTTCTCCTCTTGTGTTTTCACTCCTCATTTCGTATTCGATAGAAATCTTTGTGATCCCTAAGTATTTTTTGAATTTCCGAGAAAACGGAATTGAGAAGGATGAACCTGGAATGTGGAATTACACACAGTTCGAAAGGATTACTACTACTGCTGCTGCTGCTACTTATTTCTTGAAAAGTGAAAAGCATTTCACCAACTAATTTATTACTCCCATTTGTCAACTTTTTCCTTGTGTGTCATCTTTCCTTGAAGAAGTTCGGCACAATTGCAAAATACCTCGATCCAATCCGATTGAAAAGAATTTAAGAGTATTTGGGGATTGCTAGTATGAATAACGGCGAAAGAAAATTCTTAACTTTTGCCATAATCCAAAGAAAATTTTATCCAATAAAAAATGCTCACATTCACATGGCACACTAAGAATTATAAGAGCTAGGACCCTTGGTGGTGCTTATGTATAGACTGGCACAACCTCAAGAAATTTCTCAGTTTTTTTGGCACTGGAATTATTATATTTTTCTTCATTCTTCATCTTCTTCCTCCAAAACTTCATTTATTTTGGCCAAAGCCGACACATGTCAACAGTTATTTGATGCAATCCTTTAAGTCTCCAGGCAGACCACCAGGCAGACACAACAAAGTATATAATAGCTCTGCAGCAGCAAAATCCATTCTCAATCCCAATGACTTCCTGTGTGCAACCTTCACCCCTCCTGTGTGCCCTACGACCAGTACCAGACCATATAGAGTATAGACCGGTAATAATCAATGAAGCTTGACTCGACTATTTTTTACTGCAGAAAAAGGCCATTTCTATTCTTGTGCTCACGCACTTTTCCATTTCCTAAAAAAATACAATTTTCTTGCACTTGAAGAGCCATTGTAACCCTACTCCTTTCGCAATAATGAGAGCTATAAAATACCTGGAGAAAAGTTCACCTTTCAACACCATCATCACTATTACATCACCCGTGAACCATGAACCTCTAAAAGTAAATCGTAAGAAATCCTGCACTCTACACCTTCAAATTTTTTTCAAGATCAAACTAGCCAAGCTAAGTCAAGTCAAGCCAGACCTGACCAAACTAGCCATTCAATCCGTTGCAGGAAGAGACTTTCTAAGACTTTTAAGTCTGGGAAAACCACATTTATATTGCTTTATATTCGACCATTAAGCTAGCTTTTGACTTCCTCCTTAAGATTACATTTTCTTGGGAAAAAGAGTAATTTAATACACCAAGTTCATGACTCCTCCATCGTCTGTCCATTGGTCCATGATCACATCACTATTACATCACCCGTGAACCATGAACCTCTAAAAGTAAATCGTAAGAAATCCTGTACTCTACACCTTCAAATTTTTTTTCAAGATCAAACTAGCCAAGCTAAGTCAAGTCAAGCCAGACCTGACCAGACTAGACATTCAATCCGTTGCAGGAAGAGACTTTCTAAGACTTTAAGTCTGGGAAAAACCACATTTATATTGCTTTATATTCGAACATTAAGCTAGCTTTTGACTTCCTCTTTAAGATTACATTTTCTTGGGAAAAAGAGTAATTTAATACACCAAGTTCATGACTCCTCCATCGTCTGTCCATTGGTCCATGATCCCAAGGTGGTAGAAGTGGCGATGGTGATGGTGGTGGGGAAAGTGGTATTGGATTACAAAAAAAAAGAAAAATATCTCATTCCATTACTTTACTCCAGGATGATAATGATTACGGAGAAAATGTTTCTTATTTTCACCGTACACCTCCATTTATTATTATTTCCTCGTCAAAACCAGAACCAGCAGAACCCTCGCAATTTCCTCTAAATGAACATGAACAACTCATCGAGTATCTATAGTCTGGTCGACTGGAAGGGAACCTTAACCTTTGGAAAGAATAGGATTACGGAGGAAAGATCTTTGGCTTTTGTGAAATGAGAAAATGAGTGAAGCCCGAGAAAATGATCGGTTTTAAGTGGAAGTCGTAGTTGTAGTCGTATCATACCATTATCCATAATGGTGGAATAGTTAACTGCTCGAACAAAAGCTACGAGCTCGAACTCCCGCTTTTACAGAAAATGATCAACTTAACTCCGGATTCAATAAAAAATGATATGAAATGAAGATAGAAAATGACATTTTTCTCTGTGGAGGACAAGTCAAGATTATGTTCTAACGTACTATATGCACCTACCTTTTGTAATAATAATGATGCCTATAGCTTTGGCTCACACTGGCTTGGCTCTTTTCTTCTCCTTCAAATGGATGAGAATTTAATACCGGATAAAAGCTCTACCTGGAATGCGTATCTCTACAGACAGCTGTAAAAGGAAGAGCATGATCATCCCTTCCTATTCAAACGCTTTGCGAGTCTCTGTTTTCTTCGAAAAACGGAAAAACGAAATACTTGCTCAATACTCAAGTGAGGAAGAAAACTTTCTTTGGAAGAACAAGAGCCAAGAAAACGCGCATATTTTTCAGACTTCACTACTCCTACTTCTTCACATACTTCTTTTATGTGAGAAACGATCCAAGTTTTTTATGTAGAAGTACGAGTTTTTTTCATAAAAAAGTGAAAGTATGCAGGAAACAATGCATTCTTTGAAAAAAGTTCGATCTTTTTAGTTTTTGCCTTTTCGTAATTTTCCTTTAAAGATTGTGGCTGTGATAAGTACTGTGGCTGTGTGGCATCTTGCCTTATTCACCTTTAAGCTTGACTTGAAGTCTTTTTTTCGGGTACTGCCATTATTCTTTTTATCGTTAAATAACGCAATTGCCAAGCCAAGACCGGGCCATAGCCACAGCCACGACGATTAAAAGTGAGTTGAATGCGCCATTGTCGGTGTAATATAGAGAAAAGGGGAGGATTCATGATGATGACGATAATGGCAAACTACCAGAATGACAATGTCGTAAATACATTCATTTTCATGCCTTCAGGGTTGCAGCCGGATAAGAAAAGGAGAGCGGAAGCCAATGCTTTTTCGGGCATGCAGGAAGCACGAGGCAGGTTGCAAGAAGAAAAATGTGATGCGATATGGATATGGAATAGAATGGAATAAGATGGCAGTGCTGGAGCTAGGGCTATGGCTAGACTATCCATCCAAAGTGCAATGTCAACGGCCTGGCCTAAGCTCAACCGATCTAATCCAACAGCGCTACTTTCACTGGAAATTGGAGTCAGATAGATTATGAAGACCTTGGGAATACGGATAATCTTTAGAAAAGTCAAAGTTATTTTAAAGTTTGGAGTTCTCCTTGTTTTACGAATGTAACAGATGCAAAAAAGTTAAACTTTACCTTTTACGTTGATACGTGCAGTTTGGCTTGTTTTGGCTTCATTGGTAAGCTTGTGTGAAGTGCGACACGCGAACGTCTTGAAACCATCTGCTATGTCCACGTTGAATACATACAGGTCCCCATTTGGCATCATGAACCATTTTGCTGAAAACATTAAAAAATATATAATTATTTTTGTGTTCCTATCCAAACTCAAATAAGTTATCTTTACATATCATATCATAGCCCCTATTTAATTGAGGACTTTATCTAAAACAAACGTGATGACTTTGTTTTCCTTCCATCATCTCCCTAAAACACCTGCCAATCCTAATGCAACACGTTTCATTGCGCTTTCAAAGTGAAAGCTGAAGCCAACCATCTGGCTTTATTTTATTCCAGTGAGACTGTTAGCTTTATTTTGAAATGACATAGACACACCAAACTAATTTCTATAGAATTGAATGGCTTTCCAGCTACGGCTACAGCACACCTTGCTACTATATTTGCTCACTATTATGTTCCTCCACGCAGTTATAATGATGATCATGATCATGATGATCAATGATCCATCAAACTAGGGATTCAACTCACGCTCTCAACACATCACTTTACTCTTGTCATGATTTTCAAGCCTTCTTCTTCATCTCCTCCTCCTATTATTATTTTTTCCCGGAGAGATAGATATATGTACTAAAATGAATACCACATCCACATCCATCCTCCGCATCATCCACTCTATTTACCGTAAATAAAGAGTGCTTTTTCACCTTCTGAGTCATTAGTCAAACTGATAGGAGGTGATTTTGATAAATGCAGAGGAAAATCCGAGCTGGATAGTAATTTATGAAGTGAAAAAACAACCTCGACTCGTCGAAATACTGCATTGTACATAGAAAGTAGTGAAGATGAAGAGTATCTATCCAGCTGCATACCAATTTTATTCCCTTGTGTTTACTCAAGAGGATCTCCGTGTATATTTTTTGGGGATGATTCATAAATCACGTATGGATACATATATGGATTATACACTCATCACGTCGACATCAAGTGCGATTATGTCTGTTGAAGTGCTCACCTTATTTTAGGGACTACCCCTTTTTCCCATGTGCCAATGAATCTGACTGTTGATGATGACGCAAAGTTTACCTTTCTACTGGATCTTTTATCCTCCTTATTATTAGCCAATATTATTTAGCTTATCTGGAAAATGAGTTTTTCATATGGCTTGACAGAATATTGTATCGAGCATCGTCATCATCATCACTATCACCCTTTTTTCTCGAGGGACTCTGACTCGAGAGCTCTAGCTACCATATACCACTTCAACTTTTCTCTCCATAATAAAGTTACGCAACGTCTGCTGATGACAAAAACTGTGTGCATTTTCTGTCATGTCTGTGGGTACATAAGATACCTTTTGACAGAAGTTAGATTTTGAACTGAAGTTTAGCACTAATAATATTGGGCAATTAGGTTTCAACCTGAGACAGCCTTTTTTCTCGAGGGACTCTGACTCGAGAGCTCTAGCTACCATATACCACTTCAACTTTTCTCTCCATAATAAAGTTACGCAACGTCTGCTGATGACAAGACCAAGCTTCTACCTCCTTCTCAGCCTAAGTTAAGCTGAAGAGACCAGAGACTATTCAACACTCTCCTTTTTACATACCTAAGACAAAACAAAAAAATAACAATAAAAAGAAGAATATAGGAACAGGTATTATATTATTTTAGAAAGTGGAAGGGTAGGTGATAAAATAAACCATACTGTCATCTCATCTTTCAGAAAGAGAAGAGCAAAAGAGAATGTGTGCGAATTAGGTCGCTTGTCACTTCATATTAACGATCTCATCAGGTCAAAACACTCAAGAGGCGTGCCTTCCCCAAGATATTCTATGGTCTTAATTTTTGTGGAATCAAAATTTGATTCTTATGTAACTGTGTGCATTTTCTGTCATGTCTGTGGGTACATAAGATACCTTTTGACAGAAGTTAGATTTTGAACTGAAGTTTAGCACTAATAATATTGGGCAATTAGGTTTCAACCTGAGACAGCATTTAGGAACGCAGTAATTTTTTAGAGACAAATTAGTTTCTCGCATAAAAATCAAGAAGATTACGTTATCTAGCTTCAATTCAGACATAAAAGACTAGATAAAAGAAAATAAAAAGTGCACTATATTAATAGCTTGAGGCTTGAGCTTACAAAATCAAGCCGGAGTTGATCGATTTTTGAAGATTTGTTTCTGATTTGAAAGACCTATCATCAAAATATTCACGATACATCTTCACTGCATGCTCAAATATATGGTTTCGTATTTTGGTTTTTACAAAGTTGCTGCAACAGGGTGTTCCCTAAAAGAAAAACTTTTTTATTAGCTTAGCACGCCCTAAACCTGCTACCAACCTGACTACTGTACTGAAGGCCAAAATATTTGGATAAGAATAAGAATGAATAAGAAAGACTGCACTCAAACTTAAGAGAGGAGAACAATAAAGTTCATTAAAAAAGATAAGTTTTATTTTCTCGGAGTATCCAAAATCCAAAAGAAACCAAGCTTTTTCCTACTTCCTTGCGGGATGTCCATTCATTTTTTGTAACTACGAGATAATCAGGGTAACACACAAAAACCATCATCATCAACTCACTTATTATTATGCAGTTTTATTCTCCCACATTACCTAATTCACAATGAATAAGAAAGACTGCACTCAAACTTAAGAGAGGAGAACAATAAAGTTCATTAAAAAAGATAAGTTTTATTTTCTCGGAGTATCCAAAATCCAAAAGCAACCAAGCTTTTTCCTCCTTTCTTGAGGGATGTCCATTCATTTTTTTCTAACTACGAGATAATCAGAGTAACACACAAAAACCATCATCATCAACTCACTTATTATTATGCAGTTTTATTCTCCCACATTACCTAATTCACACAATTTGTATGCATATGCTTATGCCGTTCTGCACTCAATACTCCACACATGTCAGTTACTCTGCAGAAAGATATGCTCTTGGGATAGATACGCTCGATAATGGGTTTTGCAAAAACCACTTTCACTCCTTTTTTTATCCTATTTTCTCTCGCAAAAATGGGAAACTCATGTACAACAGCAAAAAAGTTCTCGCGAATGACTTCCATCATCACCACCATTGCTTTCATGGCAAGTCATGTACTATCAACATCAACGCATCGAAGTAGCATAAAAAAGTGCATTTTCCCTACAAAAAAAAAAATCCTATTTTCTCTCGCAAAAATGGGAAACTCATGTACAACAGCAAAAAAGTTCTCGCGAATGACTTCCATCATTACCACCATTGCTTTCATGGCAAGTCATGTACTATCAACATCAACGCATCGAAGTCGCATAAAAAAGTGCATTTTCCCTACAAAAAAAATTACATGGTGCGGAGTAAGCGTTTTTATTGTAGTGTGTTGCTGTCCGCCATTTCCCCCCAAAAAAATAAAGGGAGATAGTCAGTTTAATAGGGGATCATTATTTTGAAATACTAGACAATCCTGATGATTTGACACATCATAAATTCTCATTCATGAGGAGAGAAAGTAATAGTAGTGGATGTGATGTGGTGATGCAAGCAAACAATGCTCTAGTTCCAGTTATATATTTTTTTCACTGGAGCCAACAACCAACGACATGCCAATGGTATTCAGCAAAAAATATATATTGCGAAAAAAATATTGAAGCATTGTAGTCTTCCTTTTATGGATGCTGATGTGATGTGATGAGCAAGATAGCGTAAGGCGTAAACATTGTACGACGAGCTTCGTCGGTCGAGCAGAACAAGGACTGGACCAACTAGAACGGGGAAAGTAGGACACGGCCGTAAATAAAATGCAATCTAACATTTCAAAGCGTTCTTTGATCCTATTCGAAAGTAGAGAAATGAACACATATTCTATTACAGTTCTAAATTACTTCATTCAAAGAGCAACTTTCTCTTAATTAAATAAAACAATTTAAAATACTTTCCCTTGTTTACTTACCAGTCGGAAAGTTTGGGTAAATATTGACAGTTGCGTCTTGAACCCACGACGTGACGGAAACATATTCCCGTAANATATTGACAGTTGCGTCTTGAACCCACGACGTGACGGAAACATATTCCCGTAAGTGTTCAGGCACTGAGCAGCTATATTCATGGAACCAATTTCATTTCGCAATCATTTAAAAAAATATTAATTAATTTATTCATTATACAATCACAGTTCATTAAATTAAGCACAAATCAAAGGAACAATAAATTATTGCATAAAATAAAAAAATAAATGGATGAGATGACACCACCCAGTCATATGTCAACACATTTTTTTCATAATGATAACAACATTATTGCATTGTTTCGCAATCATGTCCCCCGTTTCGCCATCCATTACATTGCGTTAACAGGCATTTCCGTTTCCAGTCCAGCAATAAAAAAGAAGTAATAACATTATAACGAAACAAAAATATTTTTTCCAGGTAAGAAAGCAGTCATTATTTTTCCAGAGATTTGATCCAGGTAATGAAAATATCGAAGAAAAAATATTTTTGTACGGTTGACATGAATTGTGTAGGTACCACCATTTCCATTGTTTCCATATATTTTCCATGAATCCATCCATCCAACCGTCAGTCCATTGTGACGGACGATGACGATGACGAAGAATGAAAGAAATATTGGAAGGAAATGTGTAGGGAGTTGTTCGAGTTCATATAGTCGTGTCAATATGTGAATAGACCCATACGGATTTTTCCCATTGTCCATCCGTCCCAAGTATTTTTTCGGTTGACAGAAGGCACACACACACATGCCATGGAACCGGAATGCCAGTCAAAAAATGAAAAGAAAAAGGAAAAAATCCATTAGCAAAAATGGCATTACGTCTATTTTATTCCGTGAATTCTTTTTTCCCCATCTACTACCATCTACTACAATATATTTTTATCTTGCTTTTAGCAAGAGCAAAGCAAGGCCTCGGGATACAAAAAGTCTCTTGCTTTTTTGGTTATTCATGTTCGAAGTAATAATGTACATGGCCATAAAAATGTGTTTGCATGTGGATTACATAAAAAGTACTATGCATTTATTATGTTCCTCGCGATTTCCAGGCTTTTAATGTGTGTCACCTAACCATAAAAAATGGGAACTGGAAAACTGGGTAGCAGTGGTAGTGGTGGAGGCTTTTATGCATTTTGTTACATTCTGTTAAAAGCCATGTTTTCTTTCTGATTTTGTGTTTTGCACTTGAAAGGGCTTTTGACTCATCCAGCGTTTTTAGGACTGGATTATAATGCGTTTTGATTTCTCCTTTTGTGTGTTTGCTGCTGGGAAATGGATGTGAAAGCTGCAGTTCCTTTTATAAATCTACTACGACAAATTAATGTTAGCCCTAGGAATATAGTGTTAGTGTATTTCTCTGTTATTAATGGTGACACAAGAATTCACAGTCTTTAAAGTTATTTAAGTTGAAAGTAAAAATACTTTAATATCTTACCGTAATACGGCTGTATTTCCCCTAATGACATTTACATCTGGATTGGCTATTTCATACGGCGTGTCAAGCACTGAAACAAGAAAATACATATTTCTTAGAGTTGTGAAGTTCCTGGTTTTGGCCTGGACTACCCTTTATCCAGACTGATTATAAATCATTCGTTTAATTGCCATTGCCAAGAATCATTTAAAGTTTGAGAAAGCACACCTGCTACATATCCATATCTATGTAATACCTAGCATATTTTCTAGACTTGGAAAATAATGGCGATGGAAATAGCAAATGGATTATTGCTGAGGTCCTTGTAATTCTAATCTCTTTCCTGCATGTTCTCCAGCAATGCCATGCCATGCTATGCCACTGCAATCGCAATAATTCCCTCCAGAGGAGAGAGGAATTGAGAGTTTGCATTGGAGCTGGAGGGTGTAGGTCGTAGTCGTGTCGGAGGCATAGGATGTTTTAATAACTCTAGTATCGTTTTTCTCATAATGACACGCAATAATACTAATACTCATTTGGCAAAACTGTTTAATTGAGGTTAATGCCTTGAAACTTAATCAGCATACAGAAAACAGAAATATGGTGGCTGTGTATATGTATATGTATTTCTTCCTTTTTTCGCGAGATCTCTGGGAAACATGCACATTCCCGATAACGCGAGGACCTAAGCCACGCAACTTAGCTTCCGTATTCCACGTGGCCACATAAAGTCACGAAGAAGACGCAAAGCCAAAGCCAAGGACCATCAAGGATAGATTTTTTTTCAAACTGTGCAAATAATAGAAATTAATGAGGCTCTGTTATGTCTTCCCATTAAACGTGGCATAGTACGCCTTCGTCATTACAAGGTATCCGGAAAACCGTTTCAAAAATTCTTACCAGCTCTTGTCTCTATCTCTGGGCTAATGATCGAGCCGACGGAGTTGCTGGCTCGGCATCGGTATCCTGCGGCATGCACTTCCGCTCGATACTTGTCTACCTCGAAAGGTCTCAGATAGAGATTCCCATCCTCGTCGACCTGTTGATAACACAAAAGCACACAAAAAATTTCGTTAAATTCTAAACACAAAACAAGGTTAGGAAAATAATGAAGGCTTTTCAGTTGGCCGTGACTTGGAATCCGCTTCACTTTCCCGGAGAGAAAGAAACTTTGATAGAAAATGATTGCGAATTGTGATGCTAGAAGCGGCAACTCAACATTACAGTATTTTTCTTTTGTCTTCATATCTTTCTTGTCCAAAAAAAAGTTTTTTCTCAACTTTTATCTTCCCTTTCCATTCATTTCCAGTTGCAACTGGGCCAACAAAACAAGAAAAGACATAATTTCAAGCTGACGACGACTTTTCAAACCAAAAATCATTCCAAAGAAGGACCTTTATATGTTCTCTGTCTGTCGCAACGCATCACGTTTTCTTTTCATTTCAGCTCAACTCCCATTCAATTCAAGAGAGAAAAAAACTTTTCTCTACTTTGCCATTCTTTTTTTCTGGAAAGCATATAGTACTTACTGGATTATCTCTTTTTCAAGGATTTGTTCATTCTCCTTGGACAAAACAGTGAAAAAATCTAATCATATCAACTCAAATTTTCTATTCCATCCTAAATTTATATTGCAGCTCTGCCCAATCATTTTCACATTATCTGGTGCAAAGACCATTGACCTTATTTTGAAGTTAAGACTGGACTTTGATTTGATTAAAAATCTCGTTAGATTTTGGCTTCTTAAGCCC